>JACYFF010010365.1:113025313-113083625 GCA_017589665.1 Selenicereus undatus | reverse complement strand
GTCCTCGGTATTTGAATGAGGATTTTTGAAGGATTTTGGAGTTTAGTAGTTTACTCCTCCTCGTGTATATTAGGGCATAAATTAGCTATGTTCAAATGCTTATCAACCAAAGTATATATGAGTCTAATTGGACTAAAGTTCCAGTCTACGTATTAACCTTTTTTTGAATCTTTTTGACTTTTAATCGAATGTAACTTAAATATTTATCAAATAGAATTGAGTCTAGTAAAGTTTTAATTCAACTTTATTCAATTAAGTTGGACCACTACTACCTGTATCTCTCACTTTAGTAAAAAATTGACCTTCGAAACATCAATATTCATTACCAACAATTAAAGCCAATAATACGCACATTCAGTAAGCATTTTGTTTCACTTTTAACAAAATAAACATAGTGAATGAGTGGTGATTATGCTATTACATTGCCCTCCAAAGGCCTAAATAGAGATGGTTTTTTCATGGAGTTGGTGATTTTTGGTAGCACCTTACAAAACACATTGGTGTGCCTCCACCAACCCCCAAAAGAATGGAAAGGGAAAGCCAAAACGATGTCCACACATGGTGCTTGGCTTGAATAAGGTCGGAATTAGTGGAGGTTATATGCAAGAGTGGGCTTCTAAATCAGACACACTTGGCTGGCTCATCCTCGACTAATTAAAACTCCCATGCAAGACAGCTTTGTCTTTTTATTCTTTGTTTCAAAACAGCTACTGCTAGCCTATCAAGTTGCTTTCCCAATGATGGTGGCCAACAAGAGGGTGAAAAAAGAAAGTAATACCAATACTCCAATACCGGGGTGGCCAATTTAGGGTGAGTAATCTGGGATTATTGGATGCATTCTTGTATCACGTTTTTTGTTTTCTTTTGAATTCTTAATTAATGTTTTAGATATTCATCAAAGTGTCAAAATATTGTAAGGTGTGAGGGTTATTTGTATCTGATTTTATATACTTGATGCATTTGAGACAGTGAACCGGCTACTGTAATTTTAGATATTTTATCCAATATCTTTTAAATAATTTATACTCAAAGAGATATTTACATGTTGATATCACATACATGTACTTGAGTCATAGTTAACACACCACATGACATAGACAACTATGTGTACTCGAATTTGATGAAGAAAATATCACACTTTTAAATGCATCATATAACAATGTTATGATTATAAAGTGACTGTTATTTCATCTGTCGTATGAAATAAGTATTACTTATTGATTTTACAATTCCTTGCAATTATACGTGTCATTCTTATGCAGAGCCACGTTATTATTTTTTGTATCGGTTCAATTCTAACATATGTCTCCGAAGACACTTATAATTCCATGCAATACTTAACAATTGACATTGACATGTTGAAATTTTGAAGTTTCTTTTGGCATTTAATTTTTGAGGTGTCAAAAATGGCGGACTATCCTAGCTATCTATCTATTTAGACCCTTAGGTCAACTCTCAACAGCCTATATACTTTTCCAAGTCTCTTGTCTTCTACCATACATAAAAGAAACATATCCCTCTCTTTCTTCATTTCTTTATTTCTTTTCCCTCTTCTTTTATTTCCCAGAGGAGTAAAACCAATATAGGTGAAAATTCAATACTTATAAGTCTGTAAAGTTTTATCGACTAGGGTAACTAACACTACTGCTTTATGAAAATATAAGTTCATACTAATCTTGGAGTTAGATATGTCAAAAAAAATCTCAAAACTTACATTCGTAGTAATTTTTTTCCACTGTTCGATTGATTCAAGTGGAAGAATCCCTTTGTTTGGGCACTTTGCTTGCATTGAGGACAAAAACAGCGAATCATATCAAACTCAAAGGCAACACATATCATGATCCTTTTAGTAAGATGCAAATCTACCTAACTTCAAGGCAAGCACGAATTCTTGTAAAAAATTGTAAGAGTTTAAAAGCTTAAAGTTAAAATCCAAAAACATTAGAGTTTACATGAGTCGTAAGTATATACATATTTTTTTTATTCTTAAAAGATAAGACGACTGTTTGTCACTTATTCTTCCGACTTGACCTTCTTTTACAATTCAAAGAACAACTACATTCAATTTCAAACAAGGAGGGAGGGAGGGAGGGGGGAAACTATGGATATAAAACATGTCCTACCTTAGTTAGTCCTACCCTTAAAGTCCTAACCAAAAGGCCAGTATTATGTGACCACTGGATGCCGCCTGCCCTCCAAATAATTTGCAATTTGCAATTAGAAAAATGAGTTTAAAAAAGAAATCTATGTTTTACCAGTGTCCAGACTCCAGCGCCATCGGTCCATCCCTACCTGCTTTGCTTTCTCTCTACACGGATTGTCTCTGTTTCCTCCATTTAATTTCCTCCCTTCCTCAACTCAAAGCTATCATTATTCACTACTCAAAGCTACTCCCTTTTTTAACCCCAATTTACCAGAAACTTCCGCCTGTTGTCCTTCCTTCTCCCCTTCTTAAGCCCCCTCCTACCCTCATTCCCTCTCACCAACCCACATCCTCAAACACACACACTCTCCCCCCCCCCCCAAAAAAAACCGATTAGTCTCTGTTCTGAAACAGAGCAAAAACAGGGTATCTTGTTGTCTCTCAACTCAGAATGGCACCTTCTACACTCTTCCTCCTCTGTTTCTCTCTCTTACTTGCTCAGTTCTCAACTTTGTCATCATCATCATCATCATCATCATCATCATCATCAACAGCCCAACAATTACTCCTCCCTCTAACCCACTCTCTCTCACAAGAGCAATTCACCGCCACCCACCACCTACTAAAGTCCACCGCCGCCATATCCGCCGCCCGCCACCGTCGCCACTCCAAAAGCCACCACAACCAACAAGTCTCCCTCCCTCTCTCCCCCGGCAGCGACTACACCCTCACCTTCACTCTCAACTCCCAGACACTCTCTGTCTACATGGACACAGGAAGCGACGTCGTCTGGTTCCCTTGCTCTCCCTTCGAATGCATCCTCTGCGAAGGCAAGTACGAGCCCGGCACTCTCTCTCCTCTCAACGTCTCCAAGTCATCTCTCCTCCCCTGTAAGTCGAGAGCATGCTCTGAAGCTCACTCTTCTCTCTCCTCCTCCGACCTCTGCGCCATGGCTAAGTGCCCGCTTGATCAAATTGAAACCTCCGACTGTGCAAAGTTCGCATGCCCATCATTCTACTACGCCTATGGCGATGGAAGCTTCATTGCCCAGCTTCACAGGGACAATTTAATCATGCCCTCCACTTCAAATAAACCTTTAATGTTGAAAAATTTCACCTTTGGGTGTGCCCACTCTGCTTTAGGCGAGCCAATTGGGGTTGCCGGGTTCGGCCGTGGAGCTCTCTCCCTACCCGCCCAGTTGGCCAATTTATCGCCCGATTTGGGGAACCAATTTTCTTATTGTTTAGTTTCTCACTCCTTTGACTCCACCAAGCTTCGTCACCCAAGTCCTCTCATTCTGGGCAAGTACAAAGAGAAGAGCTTTGGTAAGGTTTCTGAATTTGTGTATACCCCTATGCTCGACAACCCGAAACACCCGTATTTCTATTCGGTCGGGTTGGAGGCCATTTCAGTGGGGTCTCGCCGGATTCCTGCGCCGGAGAGTCTCAAGCGGGTCGACGGCAAAGGAAACGGCGGCGTAGTAGTGGACAGTGGCACGACTTACACGATGTTGCCGAGCGAGTTGTACAACTCGGTAGTGGCCGAGTTGGACAGGCGAGTCGGAAAGGTGTTGAAGCGGGCGAGTGAGACCGAGTCAAGGACTGGGTTGAGCCCGTGTTATTATTTGAGAGGGGCGAGTTCGGGGCGAGTTGTGCCGAGTTTGGCGTTCCATTTCGGAGGGAATTCCAGTGTGGCGCTCCCCAGGAGGAATTACTTCTATGAGTTCATGGACGGCGGAGATGGGCGGAGGCGAGGGCGGATGGTTGGGTGTCTGATGATGATGGACGGCGGAGATGACGTTGAGAGTGGGCCCGGGGCGACCCTTGGGAACTACCAACAGCAGGGGTTTGAGGTGGTCTATGACTTGGAGGAGCGTCGGGTCGGGTTTGCCCCGAGAGAGTGCGCATCTTTGTGGGAGAACCTTACGCAGGGCTAACGTGCGCCATTGGTGATGAGCTGTATGGAGGAGGAGTTGACTTTGGCGTGTCAACGGGTCAATTTGAGCCGCTGACCGCACGTGAGATGCGCATGGTCGTTTGGATTTTCACGTGTTTTACTTCCTGAACTTGTTAAGCCTGCCAAACCATATGGACATTTTTGAACATATAGGGTAAAAATGAATAGAAAAAAAAAAGAAAAAAAAGAGGAGGCTGTTTTAAATTTTTAGTAGTGAGGGTGAGAAAGGAGAATGCAGGTTGGTAGAGAAAGTATGTAAAAATATGTAAATTTATCTGTCATTTCTATTGTAAAATTATATATTCATGTATATTATTTTTCGCTTCAGTTTCCTAATCCCTAAAACACCTAATGAATAAACTCGAATCCAAATTTGCCATTGTTTATAATGAACTGATAATTTGTGTAGAATATATGTAATTTATGGTTGAAATGATACAATTATGTGAGAATGATGTTTACAAATTTGACCAATCAATATTGTCCTTTTGGGATATAAAAGAAAATGACTTATCAAAAATAATCCATCAATCATTTAATAAAGAGTACGACATGATGGTAAAAATATCGACAGAGGAGGCTTCACATAAGTTCAAAGATGGTGATCAGCCAAAACGGTCAGATTGGGACAACTTGAATGTAAAGGAGAACGTCTAAACTCCAAAATAGGAGGCCGTCCCCATTTCAAGGCCTAAAAATTAAAGAAAAGTCCAAGTACTTAGAATAACAACAGGGGAGGTCACTTTCGGCTCCTAATGTGTGTGTTTTTTGTTTTGGGAAGGGGGGGGGGGGGGGGGTGGTTACCTTGAGAACCCCAAGAAGGAAGACACTATTAAACCAATTTAAAACAACTAAATTCTGAGGGGGGAGTATTGATCAATTAGTTGTGTCCTTTACTTGAAGTATTTGCTCTTACCGTTTTGGGTTTTAACCGAAGCCTATTTTATAATTTTAAGAGTATATATTTCTATAAGTCACGTCAGTATCACATGTTAAAAATTATTTATATGACAAATACGTATTGAAAAAATATACATACGTGGCAAGTAAGAATGTACACTCCTAGTGTATGATATACATTACCGGTTTTAACCTACATATGCAATAAATGAACGAGACTTATGCTTGATTGGCTAGCACTAGCTAGTTGAATACAACTTGAGAGAGAAGATGGGTTTAAGCTGATCTATAATAATTTTCATCGTGTTTTAATTATTCCTACTTATTACACGTCATCAAATATAACATCTAAAAAGTCAAACTTTATTAGGTACTAAAAAGATATCAAATTTCATAATAAGGATTATAGTTTTTGAAATTGTATAAGAAATAAATAATAATTTACGTGACATATTATGAATAGTTAAGGTCATAAAATAAATGAAAAGAAGTACTTTTCTAGAAAGTATGAGGCCCCCTCCTAGACTTAATCATTTTGAGCCCAATGAATTTATGACCTTTTTCATTGGTGGTCATAATTTCACAGTTAATTTTTTTTTTCTTTAACTTTAAAGCTAAACTTTGTTTTTAGGTGTTCCATGAATATCATCAAGACCGCACTTTGTTAGTACCTATCATGAATGGACGGCGGTGATGCAGCGGGGTTCAAGTACCAACGCCATTAGTGATTGGGCAAATCTTTGGGGTGCCTGAGCCTCTCTGATTTTCCGCTTGCAGCAACTGCATGCCAGCAATTACTCTCCGCTCTCCAGCTGTTTCTAACTTTGCCTTCAATTCCATCAATTTTTACCAGCCGTTTTGCTGCTTAATTTCTTCTCCTTTTTTGAATTTCTAGCCCCATTATATTATTTGTAGGTTCGTTGTGCTAAGATCAAGACTGTCAGCATCACTTCAACAGTATCAAAGTTGGTTTTTGGTGAAATTTATGCTACTCTTACGTGCCCCCCGTGAGCCTGGGGCTAATGATAAAGACAAACTTTTGTTGGGTTTTCATTTCACCCGCAAATGTAATAGGTCTATACTTTGTAGAAAGTATCTCGTGGGTGAGCTAATTTACCAGCGGATGCGTACTATCCGCTAAGATCGAACATGGAACGGACAAACTGGGCAACAACATCTAAACTTCAGATGAGGAAATAATTTACAATTTGAGTGCCACGTACGGATAGAAACATTCAACGATACTTTCGAAGTACTATAATGCGTGAGTTTCTGTCAGTAGATGAAAAGCTTCTCACAGTAAATCGGCTGATTCTAAGCCAAAAAGACTCAGAATAAGTCACTCATTGATTGTAGATTTGATATCGATGAATCCAAAATAACATGACTAAACCAGATCAAAGGAAACATAAAAATAATCTGTTTGTAACATGAAAGAATCATTCATAACTTGGCAGATACTAATCGTAGAAAAGCTTAGCTATGGTATAGGAATAACAGAGGATAAATGCCAGCGCGTAGCAGATCAAAGCAGAGTCGGCCATAGGATGAGTCCAAATCTTTCGGGGGAAGCGAGCTGCTTCCATATGCGAGAGGACGAGAGAGAAAACAAACCAGAAGAACATCAGGGGTGTTGGGAGGAAGCCAGCATACATTATGCCCGGGACTACCAGCACAAACCGATGCTTGATGTCCTTATTGCAATCTTCGGCTTCGGCCCTCTCCCACTCGCCTGCCTCTGTGTCTGAGATTGAGGTTCTTCGACTTCCATCATCGCCTTCAGCCATCACCACAAAATTAGGGTTTCAGGAACAACGGGGCGGATGAGATTCAGATACAGTGAATCATATGCCTTTTATACAATGATGATACGCCTTTTGGATAAACTACTTCCAATCCCAAAAATTTGAGTTTGGATTGAATTCCACTGGGATAAATCAAATAATATTAAAATTTAAATAAGAAATTTTGGACTTTTAGAGAAACTAACCTTCCACAATGTGTGTTATTTCTGTTACTACACCAACTAATTAACTATGGAAGTATCGTTTGCGAAAATTCAAGTTCGGATTGTAATATACTAAAGATTTTAAATTTAGATTAGGTAAAAATCAGTCTAATATAATGAGAAATTAGACTATAGATATTGTAATATAGTAAAGATTTTCTTCGTAATTATTAACGAATAAATGAAAATTCAATTGATTGGAGTGTGATATATAATAATGTAGTTTTATAAAAAAGAATTTTTAAAATTACTTTCGCACCTCTTAAAAATTGCCATAATTAATAGCATTGTAAACATCCCAACTGTTTAAGTACTATCTAAAACTTTCATACTATAGCCCTTTAATAAATTTGTTGCTAGATCCAAGAAGTCAAGCATAATTTAATCATCTTGATCAGTATAACTTTTAAATCTATTTGTATATATGATCAGAGTTGTAGATGCTATGTTAATGTTGGCACCCTTTACATGAAAAATCAAATTGGATATTGTTAGTCAAGAGAGGGCAGAAATCATGAAACATGAAATGCCACAGCATAAGGGGTTGCTTTCTGTTGCAGTGGTTGATGCTTCTCTCTCTCTTATGGTCAAGAATTTGAGCTTTGTCTTTCCATATGTATTATATTTATGAGATACTAAACCTGCTATCCAGTGAAGTTCAGGGATTCATGTCAAGATTTCCAACTCTTTTTTGGCAATTCTAGAGTCAAAATTTTGTGAGAATTTACGTGATGAATTGGTATCCTTGTTTGTAAGCCGTAGCTTGATAAATGAAATAAAATCTGACAAACATTCAGATATTATGTAAAATATGAAAACTTAACAAGTGACTACGATCCATCTGCTACCGTCATGCATCAATCAATGGAATGCTTTTCTCCACTTTTTGTTTCTCCTTTTTTTCCCCTCTATTGCATCTTTTGATTCAATGTTTCTGCTGACGTTGAATTCACTTTACATTGTCAATGGCGGGTCTGCCTTGAGACTCCGCTGGCAAGTACTCAAGACTCTTCTTGATAAACATACCAAATAAAAGATTCGAGTAAGAAGATTTCTGTGCAACTTCCTGGGTTGGTTATGGGCTCTGGCTCTTAGTTAACTTTTCAAACTTCAAACCAGGTCCCAGGTAGCAGCTTCAGAAGTAAACTAGCTGAAGTTATTGATCCAAGGTATGCATGGTTTATAAATAGTTCTGCAGTCATATGATACATAAGATAATAACCAGTATGTTCAATGTATACGAATGTACTTTCTTGTGATTTTCCTAGCTGCATTATATTGAGAGTTAAACTGTGCTAGCGCTCATTTACAGTAATTTGCCAACTTTCCTTGGTGGAGAATGCACATGTTCTGCTTATGGTGGATGCATGTTAAGTGGTAAAGGGCCATGGAAAGATCCAGCAATTTTACGGTTGCTTCAGGTGAATATGGCACATTTCTGACATAAGATTTTTTTATTTGTTATAAAAAATTTAGCATATGCACTTATGTACTGTGTCCTGGCCCGCAAAAATGAAGAATGAAGACAGCGGTGTAACCGTTGAAGAAGCATGGGTAAGTGTCTTACAACCAGCGTAGCTTCCTGTTATCTCCTAATTCATGATTCTATAATCTGCTGTAAATTGTGATATACTCTCCAAGTCTAATACTCGATCATAATCAGACTTTCCTGGCTGTCAAAAGATGCATAGTAGACTTGCACACTACAATGGATAATAGAAGTGGGCTGAAGAGACGAGAAGTAGAGCTCGCATTCTTGGCACAAAAGGTTAATATACTGGAAGCTGCAGTAGAAGAAGCAAGGAAAGTAAATCACCTTGTAAATAACTAGGCGTTTTTGTTGATAGCTGATGGTGTGAACCGACGTAATTTAACCCGATTGAACTTTCTCTGCAGAAAATTCAATCAGTTGAAGGTGCAGTTGAAGATGCTAAACTGGTACAACAGAGATACTACTTACTCTTACTCTGTCGGTGTGGACAAAAGTAAATTCCATTCAAGATTATATAGTCTATGTACATCAACACATTCCTTGTATGTACTTTGTATCCGTGCAGGCGTTGCAAAGATTTTCACAGCAAATAAGAGAGTTGAGGATTAATCTGGATCATTTCGCTACTTCCAGTATGAGCTGAGAATTGTTTGATGATTGCTGCTCTCTTGGTTTTTACTCATCCACCAATCTCCAGCAAAATCGATGGTGATAATAGACGTCAGTTTCTCCCCATAATCTGAACCACAAGGATGATCCATGAAGCCAAAGCAACATCCTCTAGTTTTGTATGGTTAACAACGTCGTATGTTCTCTGTAGAAAAGAAATGAGAGAATAGTGCAGAAAATGTTTTCCATAGTAGTATACATTCTTGTACGAATCCTATTGTTCACTGGATTCTTTTTCTTAACCCTAAGACACAGCCCAAGGTCAATTGTATCTTTGAATTATGATTAAACTTGATAAAAGTGACCCGAATTGAATGACCCGAATTTATATCTAATTTGACACTTGAAATAACTAGCTCGAACTGAACCCGAAATCCTATTGACCCAAATCGAAGTGAATATGACCTGAACATCGTTATTTGAAGTTATTTTTCTTTGCAAGACGTACGATTAAATATTAATGTACCAGTAATAAATTCAGACTGAAAATCATCCAATTAAGATTGTAAATGAATCAAATCTTATTAATCCAAACATATCTCAAATTGAAGCAAATTCAACCCGAAATCAAATTAAATGACCCATTTATTCGGTCTGACTATACTTATTAAAAAAGAAATCCAACCCACTTTATTCTTCTTTTTGCCAAACGAGCCATCCTGTGATGGAGAAGATGCAGACCTTTTTTGTGTACTTCGAAAATTACAACGAGCCATATGCCAGCCAGGCTTGGCACCAAAAATTAAATACTATAAAGGAATCCAGAATTGAGAAGAGAGTGAGTGAAATACGAGAGATGTTCCGCACGTTGCACATTTCTTTCAATTAATTAAGAACACAAAAAAAACTCCCTCGCTAAATTCTTTCCAACCCATCATTAGAAATCAAAATCGAACCCCCTGAAATCAAATTTCCCCTTCACATATATTTGCAGCTCTCTTGAATTCCCCATTGTCTTTTCCAAAAGAACAAACTTTTCCCATTCGAAATCTCGTCTTTTGTCAGTGCCTCTAATTTTTGGGAACATCAGATTTCGGCGAATTTTTGATTCGTCTTTAATTTGCCGGATCTTAATCGCAAATTCTGCCTTTTCCCAACGAAATGAGCACGGGCGAGCTTCTCAACATCGAGCCTTTGGAGCTCAAATTTCCTTGTAAATTTTCGATTGAGAACTGCCTCTTTTCTGGGTATTTTTTGGGTTTTTCTTGTTTTTCTCATTTGTGTTTGTTGTTCTCTTGGATTAGTTGAGCTAAAGAAGCAGATCTCCTGTTCTCTTCAAGTATCTAACAAGACCGAAAACTATGTCGCCTTCAAGGTAAATCTATTTTCATTTCTGGGTTTCGATACTTTCATCTATTGAAATTTTATGGGTAACGTTTTGAGCATTGTTTTTGGGAACTGCATTTGATGGGCTGGGGAAAAAATTGGTTCTTGGTAGGTCAAAACGACGAATCCTAAGAAGTATTGTGTTCGGCCAAATACTGGGATGGTTTTGCCTCGATCAACATGTGACATTATAGGTACTTTAAACTCCAATTGCTTTAGCTTCATTTTTGCGATTTATCTCTGCCCACATGCTTAACTTGATTGGGATTATGATGCAAATGTGCAGTCACAATGCAAGCGCAAAAGGAGGCCCCTCCTGATATGCAGTGCAAGGATAAATTTCTTCTTCAGAGTGTTGTAGCTCCAGAAGGAGCAACCGCTAAAGATATCACGCCAGAACTGGTAATCCATGTGGCATAATAATAGTTTCAAATTTTCTCAAAATTTCATGCCCAAATTGATTCATGGTTAGGCTAATTGCGGAGCTTTAGACCAATAGAGTATATGTATAATTTTTAGGTGTTCTGAGACATGAACATTTTGGTAGGTCAGGATTATTGTGTAGTTTTTACCGGCAGTTATGGTTGGTTGTTCACATGGGGTTGTGCTTTGATATTGACTAATGTGTATGGGTTGGTTAATTCAGTTTGGCAAGGAGTCAGGAAATGTGGTTGAGGAGTGCAAATTGAAAGTGGTCTATGTTGCCCCACCTCAGCCCCCCTCCCCGGTTCCAGAAGGATCTGAAGAAGGTGGTTCCCCACGGGGCTCCGTCTCAGACAATGGCCATTTCAGTGGTTCTGAATCTGCTGTGAGCATTGTCTAATTGTGTTTCTGATTGTTCAGTTTCTGTTTGCTGGTCGTGTTCTGATGACGGCACTTAATTGATCTTACATTCATCTTACAGGCATCAAGAACATTTGGTGACTCTCAAGACAGACCTGTGGAGGTAATGCAGTTTTAATTTTGAGCCATAGTCTGAGCCAACTTAGCGGTTCTATGATAAATGAACCTTGTTTGCATAAATTTGTTATGTAATCAGCCTGTGAGTGAATCACCGCTAACTTTCAAGGCCACGTAACCTGGTTGTTTGTCTTATTATTTGTATTGGTACATGACTATCAGCAAGTACGCATTCTGCTGATCTTCCTCTTAGAGGGTTGAGGTGCGCTCAACAATCCATAGACCCCTTTCATGTGGCTAATGGGAGTAGGATGAATTATACTTACGTTTGAACAATCGTATACACTACATGTTTGAGAGATTGATTGAGTTTCAAGGGTCAAACCTTTGTGAGTGAATAGTCCTGGATTATATAGGACTAAAAAAACCATGTCCAACTGAACTATCATGTTGGTTTCTTTTTGTTGTGGAAGTTAGAAAAGGTCCGTCTAGCGTCAAGGGAGACAACCTTTTCGTAATCCAATTGTATGGATAAGGCTATGTTCATCTAGTTCCTCCTACACCATGCCTTAGGCAGGATTTTTTTCTTGTTTGGTTTGGACTGATAACATTTATTTATATTGTAATATCATAACTTACTTCCCCCAATCTGAATTGAATCTCCAGTTGACTTATCTCCCTTTACCCCCTACTAAGGGGGGAAAAAAGAAGGAAAGATTTACAATTCGATTGGATAAGTGTTCTTTTGAAGCTTTTTCTCTTGTGGCAGCTCATGTTTTAGAATTTACAAATAAAGGGAGGATGGTGGATGATGATGCAAAAAATAGTGAGTGATTGGATTGTGTGTAAGTAGTTAAAAGTTTAACCTTGTCCGTAGTGGTCATGTCTTGGTTGTCTGTTGCAAATGTTCAAATAAATTTTCTAGCATTAATTCTTCCTTGGTAGGTTTGGCGCCCACTTCACGAGTCAAGACCCATCTTTTGCGAGTGTGAATGAACTTTATTTTAGCGATGGCATCTTATGATGTTTCATGCTACTTCACCATTGAACATCTATCCATTAATTCTCTTCAATTTTTTGTATTTGAGGAGTGGAGGATTGTGCTTATGGGAGCTTAAAAGCATGTTGCTCTCCAAGCTCTGTTCCTCAGGCTCAAATCTCCCTGCGAATAACTGTACCCGGGTTTACACAACTTGATATGGATACAAAAAGCATAGAAATTTTTGGCTTTCTGGTGGATGTCTAATATGGGAAATGGGTTTCAGACTTATGGGAATGATTACATACATACATACATATACATATGTGTGTGTGTGTGTGTGTGTGTGTGTGTGTGTGCATATATACATATATATACATATATATATATATATATACACACACACATATATATATATATATATATATACATATATATATATATACATATATATATATATATATGTGTGTGTGTGTGTGTGTGTGTGTGTGTACATATGTACATATATGTATGCTGAAGTATCTTTGAATTCCCAATGATTTCAGGCAAAGGCCCTAATTGCAAAACTGACTGAGGAGAAGAATGCAGCAATCCATCAAAATAACAAGCTTCGCCAGGAACTGGTGAGACTTAATAACTTAGTATTGCGTTTCTTTTACTTATCTCTGTCTCCCTTTTTTTTTTCCTTTTTTCTTTTGGGCGGGGGAGGGGGACGCTCATTTTTCTGTCAACTTCTGCCGTGGTAGTTGAGGGTAACATTCTTCTAAGTTTTCTTTTTCGTGGTAAGTTGAAATTTTTAATCTTTTTGTGAACATTTTTTTTATCAATTTGGGACTAAATCAACTCAAATCTTACTTGAGCTGGGAAATTAGCTCCCTGAGTTGTAGTTTGGTTAGGAAAGAATTTTGCTTGCCCAGGTACATTCTGTGCTCCAAAAGTGTTAATCCTGTGCTAATTTACATCATAAGTGCTCTTGTATGTGTATTAGGATACTCTATTGTTTAAAAGTGGTTGGTGTTTGCATTGTGCCTATGCTTTGAGTTGGTTCTTCATGAATTTCTGCTTGACTTGCGAATCCCCATCTGGGTTGTGCAGTCCTTGTTCTCTTTTCTCTCCTTTCTCTTTTTCTTTTTTTTGGGGCTTGGGGGGGGGGGGGTGGTTGTATTTCTTTGCTTGATTGCTTCTCCTTCATTCTGACTCCTCATGTTCAGTTTCTTGCCAAGTTAGATTGCAGACAGTTCTTACTAGCACAAGGTAGTCAACAGTTAATGAAGGGTTCAACAGAAAAAATGTGTTTGTAAATTGTAATTAGGGATAAGGTTTTGTATTTGGCTTCCCCCACCCCCAAGAGGGGAGAAAAAAAGAAAAGAAAAAAGGAAGACGACTTCTTTATGCCTTGGTGGGATGTTTGGCTATGGATTTGGATTATCCAAGGCCTTCCCACGTGAATAAGCTTGCAAACATTTACAGATCACAATCTGCATACATGGTGGATTGAGAGAAAAAAATATTGTGGCTCCAAAAGTAAGCAGCCCTAACCTGTAGTCATATGACAAAATGCAGGAGCTTTTGAGGCGAGAGGCCAACAAAGGCCAGGGTGGCGTTTCAATCGTGCTTGTGATATTGGTGGGCTTGATTGGAATCATTTTGGGATATATCATGAAGAAGGCCTGACAAAACAGTCGTCTCATGTCCCTGTCATTGTTGATATGTCTGCCATTCCGTCCATGGATGGACAAGAAGGTGGTGAGAGGGATGATCGCGGCTGACAGCTCTACTGATGGAGGGAGGAGGGAATGAAGGATTTGTGTAGGCAAGTGTTGATTTGTTTTGTAGTTATTATAACTGAAAATTCGCTAGTGTTGGCGGACTATTGAGAATTTCTCAACTGATGTTTTTTTGACAAAACTATTCGTTCCTAATTGAATGAGTTTGTGTTTCTCTTTATATCTTTGTTATGTGGAGATGACCACGTAATTTTTTCAAGGATATTGGATTTCTTCATTCTATCTGTTCGGAAAATGCAGTATGTAACGTGGAACGATAAATATATCATGCATGTTTTGATCAGGAACATCTACTTAATTACAATGTAACAATATACTTGTATTTTTCTTATGTAATGTATAAAGAGCCAAGTAATTTGATAACTTGATTCATTTATCTATCTATTCAACTTGAAAACCCATTGATTATGCAATTTCATCAGAGCTCGACAAAAGAACACGAGTAATTGCTAATCAGTCCCATTTTTCCAACAGGAAAGGTTGCCTACAGACTACAGTTGGATCTCCCCAGATCCCGCGAAAACGGAACCCACATTGGGAGTTTGTTGTTGTTGTTGTTGTAGCTTGGGGAGAAAGAAACCATTCTGGCCAATCGTACAGTTTATTTTGTAAAGGAAATCTAGAACTTTCCATAGGTTGCTAGAGTCAAATATCTGGTTTCCTAAAAATTATTCGAAAAATTGAAAAGATATTTCTTGGTCAGACGCCGAACGTATACGGTATATCCAGAACATTCCACAAACTTCTACCGCCCTGTCTCGCTCTCCTCGCAATCCGTAACCGCTTTCTCTCCCTCCTATATAATCTCTTTCACTCCTCTCACCAGCGTGTCCAAGTCCACTGGTGAGCTCAGGGCGTTCGATTTCCCCTTGTCTTGCTCAAAGCTTGGTTGATCGGAAAAAATGGCGTCTTCCCTTGCTCTCCGACGACTCGCCGGCAGGAACCTTCTCTCCGGCATCCTTTCTCGGCCGCGTCGATCTCTGTCCATTGCTCCTTCAGTTACACGGTCCTTCAACACCAGCACTCAGATGGTGAGGACTGATGACGATGAGCATGACGATCGCTACGATC
This sequence comes from Selenicereus undatus, assembly GCA_017589665.1. NCBI lineage: Eukaryota > Viridiplantae > Streptophyta > Magnoliopsida > Caryophyllales > Cactaceae > Selenicereus > Selenicereus undatus. The sequence goes on along the minus strand of JACYFF010010365.1, from coordinate 113,068,394 downwards.
GTGCTGTTTCTCGCCGCCGGGACTTCCCAGGCTTCTTTCCAGGTAGTTGGCTCGATGTTTCTTTACGAATTTCAATTTCAAACTTTCTGAACTCGTTTGCACGAGCATGAATTGACAGACTGTTGTTAGATTTAAAAGAAACTTTGGCTTATTAAGGACTGATCTCAATCTAATATTGAATAGATCATGTTTGAGTGCAATCGAATACGATTTGTGTTGGTTAAAATCTTCCTACTGATGATGGACTTCAATTTGGCTTGATTTTGTTATCTTGGTGGTCTTGAATAGAATTGACAATTTATTATGAAATTAAATGATTTTGTGCGTGAGCCTAGATAGTAATGCCCGTAATTTCAACTTATAAACAATGATTCAAAGAGGAAGGGAAAAGGATATAGTTCGTCCGAATGATCGTATTTAGAGAAGTCATTTCAAATGATCTTCAGATTATTGGTCTGATTTACTGGTTCCTAACACTTGGCGTGATTGTGTTGTAGATGTCTTTGATCCATTAGCACCAACACGGAGCGTGAGCCAGCTGATGAACATGATGGACCAGATGATGGAGAACCCCCTGCTCTCAGGGTCAATGAGGAGAGGATGGAATGTGAAAGAAGACGAGAATGGTCTGCAATTGAAGGTGGACATGCCGGGGTTGAGCAAGGAGGATGTAAAGGTGTCGGTGGAGGATAACACTCTGATCATCAGAGGAGAGGGAGCCAAAGAGTCGGACGAAGAGACCGCCGCGAGGAGGTACACCAGCAGGATTGATCTGACACCCAATGCGTACAAGATTGATGAGATCAAGGCTGAGATGAAGAATGGCGTGCTTAAAGTTACAGTGCCCAAGATGAAGGAAGAGGAAAGGAAAGATGTTTTCCAAATTCAGGTTAATTGAGATCTTTGTGAGATGGTTTAGGGGGCTAGATTTTGTTAAATCTGGGATAGTAAAGGTTTCAGGGTTTTAGAAGGGTTTTAGTAATCGAGCTGCACTTTTTGCGAATAAGGCAGATGAGTGTTGCTGGGTCTGTAAGTTGTGTGGAAACTGCTAATGCGAGTGAAGAGTATGATATGTCCATATCATGAGTCCTGTTTTCTTTGGTTAATGTTTGTGTTGTTGGTGATCAACATCCAACATACAATACAATTATCATGGCGCACTCGTCAGAAAATGATACCAAATAACTTCTTTTGCTGATTGGGGTTTTTTTTGATATTCTTTCGTTTCTAAGCGTCACTAGTCACTGATGAGGCTCTTATATCAAGTGTTACCACCAAGGCGACAAATTGTCTCATCGACATTGTAAAACGGTACTGCCCCGATCTGCTCTGTCAACGTTCAATATAAGGCAACCCACTTTCCAGGTAGAGAATTCCAGTGAACATCGTTAAAAATCAGCACAAGTTGAAATATTGAGAGCCTTTAAGCATCCATCTCATAATAGCGCCTGTGATGAAACGAATAGGATGCAAATGGGTAAATTCGGGGCTGTCAAAGAGCACCTTATTTATCCATTTCCACAACCACCGAACTGTTAGTAGCAAATACGGTCGGCCATTTCCCATTAAGACCCTCTCTGGGGATCCACATTGGTGTGAAACCAAGACCTGAAGGACTTTCCTGTTTGTTTCGAGCTATAAGCTCAGACCAGACACCTCAAGCTTGCGGACAGTCCCCTAGTTGATGAACAAGAAGGTTACTTTGGCAATAAAGCTTTTTGATGTGAGTCAATTATAGTTATAAATGCAATTCTTAAAATTTTAACTTTTTCAACTATGATAATGTATTAATCAAAATTTTGAAGCGTAAGATCAAGTATGAGGATGAGAAGTCAGTATTAGCTCCCCAAAACTATGTGCATCAATTAATTCGATAGGAGCTGTAGTTATGAAATGAATTTTTAAGTCATGGATAAAGTTATGCTTAAATTGTAGGCCTAGCTAACCAGACACTTTCGAGAGAGTGGGTGATTAAATAGTGACACCTTTTGAGAGACCTGAATGTTTGTGCTCGGAATGTTGAGTACTCTTCTTAGAGGGAAGACAATGGAGGGTACCATGAGCTCCAGGGAAGAACAGCCGTAAAGAGCCATTTTTGACGGTCATCTTGACGTCGATCTTTGTTGGGTGTTGATCGAGAAGGACACAGCTGCCATAGACCCTCTCGGAGGAGTCAGAAACCCAGTACTTTGGAGCTTTTCCGGTGAATGTGACCTTTCGAGTTTCTCCGTTCTTAACCAGCTTAACCCCGTCCGGTGGAACCCCGGCATGTCGACTCGAACATAGAGTCCGCCATTGACCAGAAAAGCTCCAAAGTACTGGGTTTCTGACTCCTCCGAGAGGGTCTATGGTGGCTGTGTCCTTCTCGATCAAGACCCAACAAAGATCGACGTCGAGAGGGTCTATTGTGGCTGTGTCCTTCTCGATCAACACCCAACAAGGATCGACGTCAAGACGACCGTAAAAAATGGGCTCTTTTCGGCTGTTCTTCCCTGGAGCTCATGGTACCCTCCATGGTCTTCCCTCTAAGAAGAGTACTCAACATTCCGAGCACAAACATTCAGGTCTCTAAAAAGTTGTCCCTATTTAATCACCCACTCTCTTGAAAGTTTGATGATGATGATGATGCATGATTTGAGTCCCACTACTTATTACCTTATATTGCATTAGATTATATATAACTACAAAACATGACATGCAATCAGAAGGTTCCACAACCAAAACAAGATCCAGAAATTTAACAAAATGAAAGCTTTAAAAAAACTAAACCCAAAAAAGATAAAAGCCACTACAGCCACTGAATATTTGCATACATGGAATCGATCACTTGAGATTTAGCAGAATGCATTAGATTCAGCAAGGCTCGACCAATTGGCTCGGATTGTCACCAATACATTGCAAATCAAACCTAATATAATTTCATCACGTGCCAAAGCTGCTGGATACTCATGAAATGCAGAATCAAAGCAAAAACTCCCAAGGCAAAATCAATCTGGAATTTCATTTATATGAAAATGTGAAAAATTTAACATGAGAGAAATGAAAGAAGAGAATAGAATCCTAAAGTTCAGTTTGCACTCTGGCATCTACAGCTTGGGTGCTACTCATCATCCTTGTATGGGTATTCTTCTGGAACTTGCTTCAAAAGTTTGACTTGCAACTCATATGCATCATCCCCGTGTAACATGTCACGGATCCATGTGATTTCGGTCTTCATAGATACCTACAAGTGCAAAGAAGAGGATGAGTGAGCTGATCCCTAATCTTGGAAAGTGGGAATGAGACAAAAATTACTGAAGTGGTTCTCCAACAACAAAACCATGGATGCTATTACGACATCCTCTCTATCTATCCTCTTTCCCAGCTCAAACGCAAAGGCAGATAAATCTTTTGCTAGTGCTAGTTTTGTCTTGGGATTGAATGAAGGGTTCCCCACATGATTAAACATTCTTTGTATTTTGGTTAAATGTATCATCTGTGAGACCCCTCCTACAGGGCATACCAAGAGGATGAAGAAGGTTTCAAGAGCGTGGGGAGGATTACATATAACTGGCCACCTCTCTCTCAGACACCCATGCCTGTTTGACGTCGGAAAAAGCTCCAAAGAAAGACTAGGTCACACAGGTCCTAACGCTAATTTACTATTTAGATCTCAGTTGAATACTCTGTAGCAATTATGAATTAAGTAAACGGACACTCTCCATGCAAGAATTGAAATGTTAATTAGGGAGATGTGGCATGAGACGTCAAAGTTTTAAGTTCTCACCATCTCCAGAGCTCCCTTAATAACGCCACTCAAAATGTTGCAGTAATGAAGCCCTTGACATGTGTCCGGCAGCTCTACAAAATCCACCAAAGGATTGTCCTCCAACACAAGACTGCAGGTTGTTCCTTCAGCATCCCAGTTGGTCACAGTTGCAGTCACCCCCAAAAACATTTTGAAACCAACCTGCTCATATACAATAAACATCACGGAAAAAAGAAAATCTTCGTTGTGTTTTGCTGAATTTCAACTATAAAATACAAGACCACATTAAGGCATTGTAAGAAGACAATTTTTTCCCCCTAGAATCAAATAAACTGACTTTATGCCTGAGAAACCAGTTAAATACTGCTGAATATGAAGGCCTCATACCCTAGCTTTCAGCAACCTTGGCCCTCAAATGTGCCTAAATCCTTTTAATATTGAAATGATGACAATCAAAACTAATGCAAGGGGAAATGAAATAATGGCTACAGTGCTACATCTGCAAGTCATCAATGTCCAGATAACCAACAACAGACACCAGCTGTGTTAGTCAAATTAAGAACAAAAACACACAATAAACGAGGATGCTGACTTAGTATTGCAAGCAAACCCCCGATAATAGTACATACTACTTAAGGAGGGGCAGACCTTAGCAATTACTTCAGCCGTCTCCTTGAAGTCCACACATCTAGAGACATTTGATTTTGCAAGAAATTCATCAATAAGACGCACACCAATATTATAACCCCTGCAAGAAAAGAAAACAAATAGATATTTACATGCTTTGCTGCAGAACAGAGACTCATAAAACAATATACTAGATGTATTGAGACGTGGGCTATAGGCTCTATAGCCGCAAACAACATTGTCCAATGTGGACATAGAATCCATCATTCAAGGTTTTCGAAGAGAACCATAAATATGCAACATTGCAGCTGTCAGGGCATGTAGTATGATATTAGCTAATGCATAGGATGCATGAACGCTGACACAAGGATATGGAGACACAGGACATAATCAGCGTTTTAAAAACAAGTTGTATCTCACATTTCTCAATGTATAAGCACGAAAAGAGTATTGATGTACTGATCTTGATGGAAAATCAGAATCCCAATGCAAATCAGTTACTAGAAAAGAATAGTAAGTAGCAAATGACACTCTTAATCATGTTATAAGGATAGCACGTATTGCCAACAGATAAAGTTCAGAACCTTGGATCCATGTGACAGGACAAGTCAGGAATTGGACAAATCTTATACAGGCTGTTGGGTGTTATACTGTTATTTCTATCATTCTTGAAGTTCTTACTAGTAATTACAGTGGAGCCATGTTGACCCATTACCAGTTCACCACAGTCAAATAGAAAGGAGATATTTGAAGGATCTGATCAACAGAGAAAGTAACTGATTATGGCCATGAAACTTTGTTTTTTGATAAGTATAAACATGCACTTAATACCCTTGGATGATTTCGGAAAAGAAAGAGATACATTGGAAGATTAAAAGTGCACGGAATATTAATCGCCACACTGCTATTTTGGTGGCTGTTCTCTAGACAAGGCTCTCAGAAATTTGATTTGGCGTTGATGTATGTTCCATCTTTCTTCAAGTGTGCATCAGACCTCGAGAAAGAGACCAAGGCTGGTGGTAAGTCAAATCCAAGGGTGTGAAAGGGCGCGCAAGAATATGGATCCAACAGGAGCCTTCAGAATGGATAGGTTCATAATCAGGGAAAATCAGACACTCAACCAGGATGATAGCAGACACTCCCCAGCAACCCCTTTCATTTGTGTTAAGGGAGTGTTGAATGAGAGGGGACACCATCATGTGGGTTTTTTTAATTGGGTTTTTTTTGGGGGGGGGGGGGTCATAACCGATATACCCCTCTAAAAGGCATGATGACATGAAGCAATCACCAAGCATGGCCAACCGCTGAAGGGTCAAGACAATAAAAATCACCAAATGATCAGTTCCTCCAGAGGAGGCTCTAATCTGGTGGGATAAGGGTGTATGTGAATGCTAATTGTACGTGAATGTGTGCCACCCCTTCGACTCTTAAATGAATTGAGTTAGCGAGGTGGTCACAACGAGTGAAGGGTTTTCAAATAAGCCTTAGCACCTGCCAACTTGGTATCCAGAATATTAGAACTGTAGCGTACATCCGTTATGCGGGGCAAGACCTACGTAAAACTGGCCTTATTCCTTCTCTGCCAGTGTTTATGTGTGTCTGAGCACATGCTTTTGGCACACTCAGTGCTTCTATTGCGCATTTCCCTTCCATCTCATGTGTACAAAGTAATCAATAAACCTAAAATCTAATGTTTCCTAAAAAAATTCAGCACATTTAAAACATGTAAACGTAGGTTAAGTTCAAAGTCACAATGATAAATCTGATTCCAATGCTCCTAGCATTCAATATGGACAAACTATTTTGTTCTGACTGATAATGTTATCAAAGAACCAATGTTTGTACAAATTGAGATCACCAGATAACAAGGATGCCTATGTAGGCTTACAAAGCCAATGACAGAAAAGAGCACAGCAAAGACTCTTCCTTTTTCATAAATAAGTGCTGCAAATACACTCCATTATGGATTCAGACTGCTGGGCTTGTGGCACACTCTCCTTGAGCCTACATTTTTGCACTGCACAACTTACAACATCTGGAAGTATGTGTCCTACCAACTACAGCGGACTTTCACCCAGTCCTCAATGACGAAAGCAAAAAGAGGCTCAACGACACCTCAACAAGGTACCCCTTTTACCTCTTTTAATAAAACAATCCTGTATTTCAAGACAAATTGCTTGCAAGGTCAGGATCACAAAAGTGGGGCTATTCCAAATAGCACCCTGAGGATGCAGAGAATCCCCTCATTCAAGTGCATCAATCACTCCCATCAGAAAAAGAAACCCACCATTCAAGCTCCACAAGTCCTTTATGCAATGTCACAGGATTAACCCTTGTAACACTTCTTATCTAACCTAAGCCAGATTAAGGTACAGCTTGCTAGTAGTAGTTGATTAGTTTTTCACATTTAGTAACCAATGAAGATGAAAGAAATATTAAACAGACACACCAATAAGAGGAACAAACCAACTACAGCAGAACAATCGCACCAAAGCCCAGCCCTCACGGCACAATCAAATTTGAAAATAACAGTAACAAAATCAACAAGTCGAAATGCCAAAGATCAGACATCAAAAAGTGAAATTTACAAGTTAAAGAGAGAAATTAAAGAAAGAGAAGCATCACATTTGATCAAGCTGCTTATTGACTTCATCAACCTCTTCCAGATCCGTGAGCAATTGCCGCACTATCGCTCCGTAAGTTAGCGTAAACAGTTCAGCATTCTACTCCAAACAAATCGAACATGACATCAGAAAAGGCAACCATGTTATCAATTCGACAAGAAATTCACCAAATTTTGAGAAATTTTCCAGCATTTTAAAAAGATAGGGAATTCAATAACAAAGAAAAGGAATTGAAATACTGACAACACGCTCAGCACTGGCGAAAATGGCATCCCCAGATCGTGGAGCAACTGCAGGCATTTTCAGCTCCCCAAATCAGCCGCCGGAGGAGATAGAATTTCAGTTTCAGGAGGAGCAATATCTTCGTGAGTGTACATATGAATGGGGCTCCATTGTCCCTTGGTCGGCCCAATTTTGGCTTCAATTGCATTGACCAAAGTTCTCATTTTTAACCCAAATTTAATAACTTTTGCTCTTAGGTCCTTTTAATTTTATATAAAAGGGCAGTTCGGTGCACAAACATTTCACGTTTATGTAGGGTTTGAGAAAGAGTCGTACCCCAATAGATGAATTGTATGCAATTTAACCTGACTTTATCAGTGGCTGCTATTAATTTTATATAAGGATTGATCAAAAAAATTTATATAAGGAAAAACCTGTTTTCCAAAAAAAAATAAAAAGTTGCACAATATGTGTCTCCTTACATGAATAATAGACTCATTTTTATATATGTTTGAATCTTTCAAAACCTTAAGATTTTATAATACATACTAGAAAATAAGATATATAATACGTTGCATCTCTAATTCTATAGTTTAACTAAGGGTCTGTTCTATTTTGCGTTTTAGATAGATAGATAGATACAAGGAGATGTAAGGAGCTGTAAGGAGCTGTAAGGAGATGTAAGGAGCTGTAAGGAGATGTAAGGAGCTGTAAGGAGATGTAAGAAGCTGTAAGAAAATGTAAGAAGCTGTAAGGAGATGTAAGAAGCTGTAAGAAGATGTAAGAAGCTGTAAGCAGCTGTAAGAAGCTGTAAGGAGCTGTAAGAATAAATATAAGGAGTTGTTGAATTGTAAAAGAGTTATATAGTATAATTTGTTTTAGTTGAAAAATAATAATATCAAAATAATATACTTAAGAAGTTGTATTTTGTATTTTTATTTTGTTATTATTATTATTATTATTATTATTATTATTATTATTATTATTATTATTATTATTATTATTATTATTATTATTATTATTATTATTATTGTTATTATTATTATTTATTTTTATTTTTTACTTTTTCTATTTCTTTTATTTTTTGTAATTTTGTAATTTTGTAATTTTTGTTATTTTATTGTTTTATTTTTTATTTTATTTTTTATTTTATTTTTTTCATTTTTTATTTTTTATTTTTTAGTTTTTAAATTTTTATTTTTTATTTTTTATTTTTATTTTTTATTTTTGTTATTTTTTAATTTTTTATTTTATAATTTTGTAATTTGTAATTTTATTTCTTATTTTTTATTTTTTAAATTTTTAATTCATAAGTTTTTAATTTTTAATATTAAATTTAAATTTTTTAATTTTTTAATAAAAAATAAAAACATAAAAAATTAAAAATGAAAAATAAAAAATAAAACTAAAAATTTTTAAAATTTTTAAAATTTTTAAAAATAAAAAATAAAAAATTAAAAAAAAACATAAAAATTAAAATTAAAATTAAAAAATTAAAAATTTAAAAATTAAAAATTAAAAATTAAAAAATAAAAAATAAAAAAAAATTAAAAAATAAAAAATAAAAAAAATGAAAAATAAAAAATAAAAAGTAAAAGAATAAACAAAAAAAATAAAAATAAAAAATAAAAAATTACAAAATAAAAGTTTAAAAATTTTAAAAATTAAAAAAAATGAAAAATGAGAAATGAAAAATGAAAAATAAAATAAAATAAAATAAAAAATTACAAAATTACAAAAAAAATACCAAAAAAATACAAAATAAATAAAATGGAGATGTAAGGAGATGTAAGGAGATATAAGGAGATGTAAGGAGATGTAAGAAACTGCAAGGAGATGTAAGCTCTTAGCTAAATCCTAAAAAACGCGAAATAGAACAGGGCCTAAGTACCATATATGAAGGTAAATTTGAAGGGTCATTTATATATTTTTGATATTTTGTACTAACGACAAATGCATATTTTTCAAAATTTCTATCATTTAAGCCTCATGTTTTCCTTTTCTTTTTCTAGTTTTTTAATGAACATTTTAGCTAGTTTTCATAGATTTGTAGTTATAACATGTACTATTGATTTTCATCTTTCATAATGAATTAATCATTGAAATAAAATAACTTTTCGAGTTTATATGATCAAGAATTAGCTTTATTCATTTTTTCTAACAAGAACTTCCTAATTTATAGGCTTATTTAAGCTTATTAGAACCTCAAAACTAGGGTTGTTCATTGTTCGGTTTGGACCTGGACCGGACCGAAGACCGGTCTGGACCGGACTGTGCTTAATCGATCCGGTCTACGGTCCTATCTTTTTTCAGTTTCGGTCTTCGGACCGGTGGATCGATGGACCGGACCGGTTTGTGTTAGGTTTTTTTTTTAACTTTAGAGTTTTGAAAATTAAACCTTCGTAATTACCCGGTTGCCCTACTGCTGCTCGACTCTCGACTCTCTCCACTGCTTTCCTCTCCCTTGTTGCCTCTCCCCACTCAGTCTCTGTCTCAGACCTCCCTCTCGGCATTGGCAATTGGCAAACCGCGTCCCTCTCCAGTCCTCGCCCCTGAATCGCATCTCTTTGGCTTTGGAGCTTGGGCAGTGGCAATTGGCAAGTCGCAGCCCACTATCCTAGCCGTGAAGACGACAACGATCGCCCGTCCCAGCCGCCTGCCCGCTGGTCCCTCTGCCTGTCTTATGCGTGGATCGGTCTGAGGTATGAGCTTCTCTGAATGTGGGTAGTTATCTAAACCTTCATTTGCCTAGTTTATGGCCAAGAATAGATGCTCTGCCTGTTTTTTTTTGTTTTTGAAACTGCTATTCTAGTACTGCAACTTTCTGCTCGGTCCACAATTGGTCCGGTCCCAATTCTGTTCGGTCCAATCCGGTCCATGACCGCTACTGGCCCGGTCCGGTCTTCGGTCTGCATACAAAACCTTGATCGGTCTTCGGTGCAGGGCGGTCCGATCTGATCCGGTCCTGAACCGATGAACAACCCTACTCAAAAAAGTCTGAAAATCCAAACTTGTCTCAAGATTTTATTTTTATTTTTATTTTTTGGTGCAGATGGCTGGGAGAAGAGCCCAAAAAATCGAAGGTGGGGGGAAAAACAAAAAAGGCGTCGGGGGCTATGAGCTGTTGTCTTGGCCAAGGGGTCATCAAGAACAGGAGAGAGAAAACCCAAGCGCTGCAGATCTCCCTGACGAAGCAAATTTCAATCTTTTGATTCTTGGGCAAGGGGTCACTCCTTTTTCCTATTTATTCACCACCCTCCATTCGCCAAATCTCAAAGATCTCAAATCCTTCTCCACCTAAACCCCAAAAACCCCGGTTCAATTCATCCCTAACACACTCAAGTTTCGCTTCAATCAGTGATGGGTATAATCAAAAGCAGCTTCTCTTTCATGGTGGGAACTGTCTGTGGCGTTTACGTCGCCCAAAACTACAACGTTCCCAACATCAGGAAGCTCGCCGACACTGGCATGACTATGCTCAAGCACATTGAGGAGACCTACCGCAAACCCAAGAAGCCCGGCGACGATTAGAACACTTGTGGAATGGAGGTGGTCACAATCATTCAAGAAGAACAACACAATCAAGCACGGGCAACAACCCAGGTTTTTCCGTAGGATTTAATCAGAGATTGTGTATGGAAATTTTCGTTTTTGCATCTTCTTTAGAATGAAAAGAAAGGTATTAATGTAACTTCAAGCTAACTAGGGATGATTATATTGATAGCTCTGGATTTATTGGGAAATTTTTGGTCCAGATTGTGGGAACTTTCTGTTATCAATGATATGAGTTTACTTGATTACTTCTGGGTTCTGGCATTGATAAATTCAACTTTTTGCAGATTGTTAATTTTGTTGAGATTATGTGACGATGTTGTTACTTCTGGCATTGTTACATTCAATTTTTTGCACATTGCTAATATTTTTGAGATTATGGAGCAATGTTAACACAGATAGCCCAAGTTATGTGCCTAAATTGAATGCGATATAGTGATTAGCTCAATGCTTACAACTAAAGAAGTAAAGAACAGTACTCAATCCTAAACTTTCATATTCTTATTATTTCTGCTGATAAATTAGCTCAGGACTTATTATGTTTCGGTGAGATTTCTCATGTGCCTGCTGCTACCAAGTCAGAGGACCCATGTTTTTGTTTGATGGATGGATCCCCGTCTTGAAAGTTGCAATCTTGCTGTGTCTATTTGTTCCTGTCCTAAGATCCTGGGTTGACCTTTGGCTACCTGGAGAAGATACACAACGGGGACACTTCTTTATGATAGCAAGTTCCAAACTCTGGTTCCATACTAATACCATAACATGATTGAAAATTGAAGTAAATTATGATAAATGTTATGACTAACAGCAACTATAATGAAGGGTTGTCTATATACTGTGAATTGTGAAAATGTGTTGTCAATCAATGTTTGCTCACATCAAGTGGCATGGGGGCACGATTTGTCTTTTAGGATTAGGCATCTATGTAATAGAGCCCAGTCTTGGAGAATGAAGCTCGGGCTCCGTAGACTCATGTGATGCTCGCTTGGTTAATTGCATCAACCCTTTTTATAATCTAGCTGATTTTCAGGGTTACTCAACCATTCTTAGTCAGTGACATGTGGTAATGACATCTCAATCATTCTCAGTCCGTGACATGTCATTCTCAGTCCGTGACATGTCACGTGGTGATGACATGTAGCAATCGGAGGTGAGCGTTTGTGTGTTTTGATATATTTATCAATATATGACTAGGAATCACCCTGAATGCTGCACTATCTATGTCCCTGCCAAGTTGATAGGAGTAAGTTTTTGTCAATGAAGATACAATTGCTTTTTTTTCGAAAATCTGAAGCGGTGCAAAAACAAAAATTTCCTGGAGAAATTCAATATCTTGCTTTAATGGAACCTAATTTCTTAGTCATCCTGATTCATTTTGCTTGTCAGGAAGCCATCATTGTGACAACTTTTTTTGGGGAGTGGGGGGTCCTGTTCTTGTAAGTTTTGAGACAAAAGAGTTGTATCATTTAGGTTTGTTTACGGACATGTAGCTGATGTTGAGTATAGCTCCATGCATGCCTGGCAGTGATGTCTCTTATGCCAGAGTGACAATGATACAATTCGATCTGTCTGGTGATTGTGGCTTCTGGAAGATAATACATTTGCCTTACTCTTCTGTATTGCCCTAATTACTCTTCTGTAGTGTTCTTATAGCCTGCAGCGTGGGGTGAAGTGCAACACCTTTTCTTCTATATGCTTGCACGGGGTATTAGAAGATGCGCTTTACAGCCTTATTTTCTATCTGGCTTTCTAACAATCAGAAAATTGTCTTGTTGCCGACTTGTTTGCGGGAGGACCGGCATGGCACTCTGAATTTATTCACACAACTTTTGTGTGTGTTGGGGGGTTTCAGACTGGGTGGGGGAGCAAGGAGAAAAATCTTATTTGGCCATCTAAGATGCAAGTGTACAACTCACCAGACCAGCAATATAATAGACCATTAGATACGCAATGGCGGTTGCAGCAATAATTTACCTTACTTGGATTTAAGTTGAATATCCTTGTTCCACATCTGCTGAGCAAACCATTGTTGACAGATGAACTCGTCTGGTTCTAGTTTGACTTGCCCTTCAAAGCCATCCGTAGCTCTCAGTTTTTAAGGTAATCGATTGTTACTAGTTATTACTACATTATCCAACCTGTGCACGTTTCTGCTTCGTGTAAACTTCATTGTAAAGCTGCTGCTCCGGAAATTTTTTTCCAGTTCCAACAGGCTTACTTCAGAAGTTCTAAATAGACCACGGTCAGGTCAACAGCACAATCTGATGGTAAGTTTCACCTTTACAAAGAAGAAAATGAGAATGATCATCATACCTTGCTGCATGTTGCTGACTGTCTTGTTACAGAGAAATTGTCCTGGATCTGTTAGATACATTGTTGACAATGTTTGAGCTCGAATCAATTTGGCATGGTTCAAGTTATTTTCAAAGCTTTACACATCCATTCTGATTGCCGCGTTTTGGATTAGGAGCATGTATCCCCTTTATTTCTGACATGGTATGCGAGAATGCAGACTTGAGAGAACGAAAATCCCACATCAGTTCAGGAGCGGGTCTGCTACATCTAACCCTAATGCCCCACGTTGATGAGACTCTTGTGGTATGGATTTTGATTTGGTTTTAAAGACATGCATATTTTTTTAGCTGATTCATATGTGCATACTGTGAACTCTGCTGCATTGTTTGATTGACCTTTTGTATCTAATTACACATTGCAGGGCAAGCAGATTAGAGTATTGGGCATTTTAGAATGCATGTTGTTTTGTTCCATTCTTTAATTTGCCAGGGGAACAGTGAACTCCCGACCTCTCAAATGTATCGCTTGTTTGGGTGGGGACAATTATGAGTTTGTGCCTTGGGCCTTGGGTGATAAATTGTGAACCGGACCCAGTCCTGGACTGGGCTGAGTACGGTAAACAATTGGGCCTCCTGAGGGGACAGGGTAAGGGGATCCAGGCTTAAGCTTATTGATTAACTGACGAAGATATTGTTGCCAGATTCGAACCTGGTGGGAAGTCTGTGGCGAGCAAGTGCTGCAAGTCAAGTGCAAAGTGCTATGCGCTCTACATCGTCTTTTCTTTTTTTATAAGAAAAATGAATAATTTATTAATAAAAAAACATACGATATATACAACGAATATCTTCTAACAAAAGTAAATCTAAAACATCAAAATGAATCATTCTCTCAAAAAGCTAACAGTGTGTATATTATCCACCGGCTTTACAATTATAGCAATATTCTTGTTACCAACCGTATTTTTTAATGTCGATGCGTCTTTTTCGAGTGTCGGTGAGTTATAATATAACTTTATGGAATAGATATCTAACATGGTAGATTGCACTTAAAAGGAAGATCTTCATAGTAGAACCGCATGAAATTCAACTGTTGTCTCATTTCTTAATTGAAAACGTAGATATTATAAAATAACATATAAGTTCCACTCTACAAAAATTTTCAAATCTATGATAAATCGTACAAAAATAATGATCCAAACTCACACTAGTTATGAGAATAATCTAACACACACTAGTAGTGAGAAAAATAAACAATCCAACCCTCACAAACCGGAGAGAAATTTTACTAGAAACAGACGAAAATATTAGTAAGTACCTTATCGCTAAATAAAACTTCAAAAAAACACAAAAATTGAAGCTTACCACTAGCAATTATAACTGGTGACAATTCCTTATTAAAGTAGATAAAAGCTAAGTAGGTTTTCTATAAAGAGGCCAGGGTTTTTTAGGAGAGGAGCAAAAGAGATGCTCTACATCATCCTTTGCCTTCAGGTAAAATATGTGGAGATTAACAATGTTGAGTGCTTCCCGATAGAAATTACATTTAAAATACCTTTTAGGTAATTTGAAATACACTTAGTTTTAACTTTATATGTGACATTCTCATGCACTTTTTTTACTAACATTAATTCACTCTTTTAATTCTTACACCTTCTATAACCACGAACTCTTTTCCTTAATTTTTTTTTAAAAAAAAGAAGAAAAGTTGGAGATCCTATCCCTCAAATAATTTAAAGGATTTACCATCTAAATCAATCCCCAAAACAGATGTAGTTGTGATTTATGGTACCATGCTTACTTGTAGCTGTAAATCAAAACTTTAGTCTAACTTTATGATTGATTACTTGCCTTGATTATCATTCAATTCTAAAAGGGCAAAAGCAAAGGACAACGGCTACAAGCCTACATATAATAATCAATATAATAAACCTTAATTAAAATATGGTGGCGTTATTTTTTGACTAGACGAAGCAACGAATATGAATTCAGACGCGTTTGTGCCGTTCGGTGACAAGGGCTAATCGTTGCTGTTTGTATTTAATTTCGTGCTCAGCGGCTTCTTATGGGATTAATTAATTATTCTAAACAATGCATATGAACTGCTACAAATTGCCACCACGTTATTGTTTATTACTTTGTCCAGAAATGATTAATTTCATTGACAAAGAACAAACAAGATTTTTTTGGGGGGAGGGGGGGGGGGGGGAGGAATTCAATTGAAATGTAAGTTTTTAGCTTTTTTTTCATATTTTTCTCTGCTTAATTTGAAGATACGTAACGTGCAAAAGAAGGTGTTTGTTAGGGGTTTGCTATTTATAAAGTCCGTGATTAAATTAACATAACTTGTAGAAGTACGAATGCTAGAGATGCAAAGTTGGTGTATTTAAAATGTGGGTCATCGATAAACAGCCAGCCAATTCTGTATCGTCTATAAATGTGTGTTTCCGATTGATATCAAATTTAAACTATTTTTCATGAAACATATCTACTTTTAATACAGAAAGTGTTTCCGTTTTTAAAGTATAAGAAGAACAAACTTACAACTTGAAAAGTCTTTTTCCATTGTAAAGCATATATATGAAGAGCTTTTGTCACCAAGAAGGCTCCTATCAAACAAATGAAAGATGTTTATATGATCATTATATGGAGCACCTAATCTTCTAAGAATGAAACGTAGGTAGAAGTTGGAAACCAGCTTTTGGGTCTCCTCCAATCATGCATAATCCTTGCACATCCTCCTCGGGAAGAAAAACAAAAATGATTAAAAGGGCACTTTGCATTTCTTTTTTAAGAAGCAAATTAAAGTAAACTAGCTAGAAAGAAGTTTTTGTAAAGGCCAACCACAAATCAAGCCCTATTTCACTTTCTTAAATATCATATATTTTGCTTTAATATCTCTCTAGAATGCATCATGATTGTTCTATCCACACACACAAAAAAAAGAATATATCATTCTTAGATTTTTATATGAGGTGGCCATATTTTAAAATTGATGTCTCTTTTCTAAATCAATGGTGAATTTCAAAAATATTTAATAATTTTATCTCAATTTTAATTAAGTTTCATAAGACTATATTATATTTGTCATTTTTAATGAGTATTCATGATTATTTTAAGAATTAGAGCCCCTAATATAGAAGTATTATTACTGAATATATATATATATATATATATATATATATATATATATATATATATACTTTTTTAATTCAAAATCATGTATCATCTCATCATACAATATGAAAAATAAAACAGTATCACATAAATGGGTTCAGTTTAATTTGAATTGTTGGATGTGAATAATCCAAATATTGGAAGTTTAGATACCAAAAATCCGACCATTAGAAATATGTCTCGATGCTCCAACATTTAAACCTATTTAGTCTCATTAATATATACAAAGAAAAAGCTAGCTAGCATTCTTACCTCATAATACAACAACAACAACATCATCTCTAAGTGTGGGTCTCGCTTTCGCAGCATCTAAGGAGATCCAGATGTAGACAGTCTTATTTCTACTGGCATCCTTAGTCGTAGAGAGGCTGAATCTAAGATATCCACAAAACAAGATTTTGAGAAAGCATTTTATAGAAGAAGGATTTTGTGATCAAAATATTTAATGAAAAAAAAACTAAAGATAGAGAGTAGGGGATGCACTAAGAAATACTAATAAATCAGATGGCTGTAACTATGTAAATATAAGTACACCATAAGCACAACAAAGCAAAGGAATATACTATACCGTAACAAATAGAGGTAGGCAAACATTGTTTCTTCCTAAATATATATACTATATGCATAGCATTCTTACCACATAATACTGTTATTATTACAATACTTTTTATGCGATTAAGTCACATCATATTAATGTAAATTTTTTTAATTTTTTGGAAGATAAATCGTATAAAACTCAAGTGTTTTCCTCCCACTTCTTGAAAGAGATAACCTACCCATCTTTGTAAGCGTATGAACAACGCAGGGGGAGCCCCTCATTGCGCATGCATGTCCAATCAAGAAACTCAAAAAACTCAAAACAAACGAAAACAATGGCTTTTTAATCTGTCTCATTTTACACTGCTACTAGTACCACTCTGTTAGCCTTTCGTTTTCCTGCTTTTTTTTCTTTCTTTCTGATTTTTGATTACATTATTACCAATTAATTAAGAATTTCTCGGCTCTTTTTTTTTGGCCCAAACAAGTGGGCCCTCATGTCCAAATCTTCTATCTGCTTTTCATCCACTTGAACCATGTCCATTCCCCCTTTAGCCAAGCCTCATTTCTGCTTTGAGGATACCAACATTAATATGTTAAAATGATAAAATCCAAACTATGTGACTTAAAAGAATGGAAGTAACTACTTATATCATTAAAGATGCACTTTTTTTTTTCGGGAAGCTCATTCTTAAGAACTCCACAGTTAAGCGTACTTGTTGTTGAGCAATCTTAGGATATGTGACCTCCTAAAAAGTTTTTCGAGTAGCGTGTAATCAAAGGGTTTGTATTCTCTTTGCTTCTCTTGCTCCTTGTATTCTTTCTTCTTAAATTTTTTCCACTCGCTGCCTTTGTATTCTTCAAGTTCAATGGAAGGTCAAGCAACTAAGATCAACTAGCACCACCTATTGGCCATTTCCCTTTCATGGGCGTACTACTATATTTATATTTACTATTTTAATAGGACAATAATTGAACAATCAATAATCACTGATTGTATTATAGCACTTGCGCCTAAAAGGTCCAATCAGAACGTTAACAAAGAATAGTTAAAACATGATTTTTTTTTTCCTTTTAAACTTATGTAAACTCTGTCAAATCTCACTATCATCATATCCCTTAAGACCTTTTAAAAAAGAAAGAAAGAAAGAAATTAAGAAAGAAAACACGCATGAGATCCAAACCAAATCCCATTTGACCACTTTTATTCTAACAATTCATCACTCTACATAAGATAGGTAAATTAAATATTAAAGATAATTAAAAATGGGTTTTTTTGGGTGTGTGTTGGTTTAAGCAATAATTGGAAGTTATAGAACATAACTATAATAACACGCTTTTATGTGAACTCGATCATCAGTCAGACGACAAAATAATAAAATTGGTTATAAACCAATTAATCACATTTGATAATTATCGAAAGCTTTCAACTTACAATGCTAAATACAATATTACATTAACTCAAAATTAAGATTTATCTTGATACTTTATTTCTTCGTTTTTTTGGTGCTTTTGAGCAGGCTAAACAAGCAAGAGCTTGATGTTTTAATTCTATTTTTATAAATAAGTTATTATGATGATTGATCTCAATTGCCCCGAATCCGATCCATTTGCAATTGCCATGCAGATAATATATATAAGATTTAAAATGTAAGGGAAGACAACATAAACAGTACAAGCAAACTGGACATGGGCATGAGAGGGGTTAACGTGAAGTACAAAGAAGAGCCATGCTTAGCTAGGTTGCCTGACATCTTTTGGTGTTAATTATGAAGAGCTCACACTGATCCGGACGTCTCAGTGTTTTATCTTTTGAGGAAATTTAAAGAAAAAGTTAAGGTTACTAAATAACAAATTCGTCTAAGTACTGTTTGTCGTGCTATTAATGAGGCCACTATATATCCTTTCATTAAAAAATAATTAGAGGTTTTTTGAAAAAAAAATCTTATTTAAAAACTGCTATTAAATTCTCATGATTGGTGGGACAAATCAAACAAATATATATATATTACGTAAGAGGGGTGCTTTCACATCATGCAACCTCTGCTAGAAACAATCACATGGAGGATTGGACATAATTTAGCGTAACAACAATTGACATTACCGAACCACGATTTTCATTTAAAAAAAAATAATTTCAAAACTATCACTTTTGCATGTTCCCATAGTTGCATGTCAATTAGGTAGATCAGATTAGGTTTAAACTTAATTAACAAAATACTTTGCCTTGTTCTTCGTGTATTGATGTGTTCCTTAGCTTGATCGTAAACTATTTATATTTTAGGGTTTCATGCATGAGTTGTAAATGTCACTTTAATTACCTGCGTTATTACAGCTTGTTGATGCCAACAAGTTTCAAATATTTTGATTTAACATATGTCGAATGCTATGAGATTTAGAGTTAACGTCTTAATTATTAACTTATTGTGTTTATAAGACCGTCTCATCAAATCAAATAATGTAATTAGATAGATCGTTAACAAAATAGATCATAGCATATTATATAGTGTTAGATTGAGGACGACAAAAGACTACGGTAGCTATGAGAGTAGCCCTAAATTGTCTCAGGAAATAATGAAAGCTACGAAATCAATTTGCATGGAAATTAAAGGGTCCCCTTTCATTTTGTTTGGGAAAAAAGGGGTATTAAAGCAATAACGTATGGGCGACATAACGCACGCACAAGTGCGAATAGTTTAGGAAGGATGACATGAGATGCTTGTCAAACAAGCAATCACCAACTAGCTAGAGATTTTATCCAATTGATAGGCATAGCTAGCAACGTACAAAATAGTATACGTAGCAAATTGATACATGCAGCTAAGGGGAGTAGGGTTATTGTTTTCCCCCATTTTTTGACAACCCCTCCCCTTTGTAGTTGGACCATTTCACATTTTGTTGGAATAAAGTTTTTCTTACTAATGATGTTTCATCATATATATAAGCTAATTTTTATGCTCCTTGTATGAAGTCATATCTTGTTTTGTTTATAGCTATGAGAGAATGGGATAAAGGCTGCAATACATGTAGGATTTTCGAGAGTTCATATTGCAGGAGATAATAAAATTTTAATTCTAACAGTCGAGGGTCTGTTACAAGTACCTCACGAGATTCAAGTGCTAGTCTAGGATATCCACAATTATGTTCACTCTTGTACTAATGTATTAGGTATGTATTTGTTAGGGGATTGATGTTGACAGGCATTGGCTCGTTGCAAATAATGACTTTGGGCAATCATGATTAGTGGTAAAGCAAAAATTCTAAACAAGCGATTATTTTAAACACATATATAGTTTTTCTTTTTTATTTGTGATGCAAAAGTCAAATAAGTTGTCATTACTGTAAAATCACAATTCTTATATGAGCACTAACTAGTATATATAGTTGGTCATGTTTTCCAGAGTTAGGCCCTATTTTTTTCGTGGGTCAATTCTAAAATATTGACTTGAATTCACTTCAACCCACTTTTACTATTTTAACCAGGTTCAATTTATCACATAAAAAAATTCAACCCATTTCAATCTACTTCATCCTTTTATCCACCTCAATTTACCTACGAAAATAACAGACCCTTATTAATAATGGTATCTGTTCAAGTTTTACTTACATCAGATTGTTATATACTTATAAAAGAGTTCACAATTTAGATATATTTGGATCAAGAAACAACAATAATAAAATAAATCCTTCCCTCGTTCAAAGAATTTTCAAATGTTAATAGTTTATAGTTTTTAATCTAACACAAATGGTTTATATCTATCTATCTAAAATGTGAAATAGAACAGGTCCTAACACCCACAATGTATTCATTATTTGAATTGGTGTTGCACCTGAAGATGGAAGCCCATGTCAAGAGGGTTGTGAGCAGAGCATGAATCATAAATTATAGTTACATGAATTTTTCACAAAATCATTTTGATTATGTTTAAAACAGATGTAATATTGATACTGTTACAAATAGACTCTACATCTTTGATATCATTTAGATTTACATTAACATTGTTGGCCCTGTTATAAATAATGCTTTCACATCTTTTTATTTTTTTGGTTATCGCTTCTTAATTAAATATAAGACTGCTTACATCTGAATTTTTTCAAGTTCTGTAACGGAAAGACTCACACTAAAAAATTATTACGGTTGTTGTTACTTCTTAATTGTGAGATCAAACAGTTATTTAATAATACTTATAAAGTGTCATGTATTTTTATCTAAAAGGTCAATTCGAGATAATGTGCAAAAAATCAAAAACTGGTTTCCAATAAATTGTGGAGTGTTTACACCCAAAAAAAAAAAGGAAATATAAAGGAAGAAAAAGACGGAACGTGACCGCAGCAAAGGGTATACAGTGTACTGCCGGTCTGCCGCTACTTGAACCAATTTTCCACTTTTCGTTTTAACGACCTTCGTCTTCTCTGCTCCTTCATCCCATTTCTTCATTTATTATTTATTATTGTTATTCATTAAAGAGTGGGAGGACTTCAAAATTAGTGGCCAAAAATCGAGAGTATGTAAAAAATTTCTAACCCTAATTGAACTCTTACTTCCCACCCCATCTCATCATCTCCCTCTTCTCTTTAGGGTATTTGCCTTTTCAATTTATAGTCGAGTAATTATTATTGAATTTGGTTGAAACTTGAATACAACAAAACCAAAAAATTCCACTATGAATCCCGTTTTCGCGGGGTTTGAAGAGATCCAACTGCACGCAACCTTACTTCTACCGGCATTTCTATCCGTAGAGAGGCCGATTCCAAGAGACCCACAAAAAAGGTTTTGCGAAAATGTGTTGAAGAAGAAAGTTTTTATGAAAACATTTAATGTAACGTAATATAATGAGCCTTGTACTATACTATAATTATATAGTTCGTCTGGTTATATTTGTATTGTATTGAATTTTTTTATTGTAATACTCTCATACAGCCAAATAAAATAAAACCATGAAAACATAATTATAAATCAGTTTGCAGTACAAAGTTAATTATGTTCAACCAAACGTTATATAAATACAGAGCTTGTAAATATGGTGCAAATAGATGTACTGAGACTTGAGAGCTCTCACCTAACATATTTACATATCTTAATTACCTTTCTTATTGGAGAGGATTGATAGAATGCTACATTTTTCTGATGTACATGCTTTCATGACTATGTACTCTAAAGAGTCTGTCGATATAAATGAGTCAAAAAAATTTGCGGTACATATTTGATTTGACTTACATATAAATCTTCTAATAATATAGGTTCTAAGAGGATGATATATTTCGTCTTAATCAAGGATGCTCGTAAGCAAGAAATAGTTAAGCATGCGAGGAATTTTTATAGCATGCATATTATCTAATTTATAAAGATTAATAAGTATGTGAAATGCCTGAATTATCACCCGTTATTTGTTTAATCGAATTATACGTATCAACTGATTTAGTCGACCAAAAGTATACTATTTTAAAAAAGCAGATAGGAAGGTAGTTGTTTGGCTGTTTGGAGCACGCTAAGATTGATATGTGTTCATACATGAACACAAGCAAGCCAAGCATGCATGTTAACTTGTTATACAAGGTCTTCCTGGTTTGTTAAAACTGCGAGCCTCGCTTTTTTCTGGCTGGAGCTGAATTGAAGTTCCTTGTTTCGCATTCTTCACTTTTCTGTAAAAGAAGAGAGATGATCATCAGCACTGTCTATTTTAGACGTGGCAAAAGTTTAAAGTAAGCAAGCCTTTGCCGCGGAGAGTGGAGTTTTCTCCTTTAATGCGAGATTGATTGCGAGTTCCATCCCCCGAAGAATTTGGGAAAGCAAAGTATTTGCACCACGATCTCTCTTCTATATGTTACATGCATGCATCTAGTGGTTAGAGGTGAAAAAAGTTGATTTGATCCATCAATGATTTGATAAATCCATCATTGATCCGACTTGAAGTGAAAAATTAACTAAAATTTTAAACCTGAATCTAAAATGACACGTCCTAATTCGACCCGACTAAATCGAGCCGATCCGGAAATTATGTTGATCCAAATGGACAAATGTGGCTTGTCACTTGGACTTGGAGAGGACACAAAGGCCCAGAGAGAGAGAGAGTTTATATACATGGCCACAGGCACTAGCGTTATTGTACAGCTTATGTTTATAATTGGCATTGGCAATATCTAATAGATGTACATACGAGTATTTTTGTTAAATATGTAACTTTGTTTTGGTAGGAATTATTGAGGGGAAAAGGGGGAAATCCAGGATTATTATATGTTTAATTATCTCGCTGTGCATGGAATTTGGGTTTTGGTCCCCTCTCACCGTTGTTTTTGAGGGCGACTACTACCTAGTCGGGCCACATGGGTTATTTTTGATTGATCCATTAGCCATGCACAGTATTTAAGTCACATTTAATTTATTAATCCCAACAACTTAATGCAATCCTTTGTGATTGCATCCCGGTGGTAACGAGTTCGACTCCCCATCAGGGTCACTGGAGGTTTTTCTGGTCGTTAACTTCCGAGCCCCCAGGGATTTAATCAAGGTGCATGTAAGCTAGCTCGGACACCCCGGGTCACCAAAAAAAAAAAACAACTTAATGCAATCCTTAGTTACAACTCACTATTAGTTTTAACCACTTCAATGCAGCGCCCCCCCCCCCCCAAAACAAAAAAAAAATGCAAAACCCTTTACGGCAAACACGGGTGGAAGGGGCAAATTATTATATACACCCGTGAGCACGTGCTCCCGTATTTGTTTTATATATATTTTCTTGGGGTGTATTTGTCATATATTCTATATTTTAATATATAATTATTTATGTGTTATATGAAAGTACATACACTCGAGTGTATAATATAGACTTTGATATTTCTGTTATTTTAGTCAATTAGTTAAATTTTGTTCATCTGTTCTAAATAAATATAAGTAATGTAATAATTTTAAATTTTTGGTTCAGTTTTTTTTATCTAAATTCAATCATTTGATTATTTAATTTTTTTTTCTCAAATTCATGTTTAAATTTTTCCAAGTTATGTTGTTTCAATAAGTGGCAATAAATGTATTTGACCAAATAATTAACTAAAGACTAATATTCATGTCACACTTACCTATTCAGTTCCTTACCTTTTTTTTTTCCCTAATTCCTTTAGGGGATAATTTGGTTCCAAAAAATAGAATGAGATGGAATCATATTGGAATTAAGACAGTGTTTGATTCACGATCTTTTAATTCTAAATATGGGAATAAAATCATTTATTCCATACTTCATGTCTGGTCTGTGGTTTTTTTAACCTGGCCTCGCTTACCCCTGGACGGTTTAGTCAGCTTGCTCTCACCTCCCATACCTCTAAAATATCACTTTTGGCCACACCTTTGGTATGCTAAACAACGTTATAATTAACAAGTATGAGAATTATTGATATTGAAAACTCATACCTAATTTGAATGAAACAAATGGAAATTGGAACCAGGAGCCATTCCTATATGGTTATGTTGAATTTGTTTTATTCATGATTCTATTCCATTATAACTTAGGTCCTGTTCGGCAAAATTAACTGTTTAGGTAGCGGATAACAGTTCAGATAGCGGATAGCGTTTCTAATTTAGCTGTTAGTGGATAGCTGTTTAGATGAGCGGTTGAAACCAATGTGTTCGGTAAATTTAGCTGTTATGCTTGCTGATTAATATAAATTGACATAAAAGGATACAGATAATTTCCAAAGATAAAATTTTTAAAAAATATTTTTTGACTGAAAAATATGAAACACTACTTTTAAATGCCAAACGTTAATACTAATAGCTTTTCAAAAGCATTGTTTGAAACGTTAAATGTTACTTGAAATGCTAGTCAAAATATTAGTTTACCGAACACTAAAAACTAACTAATTAGTGTATTAACCTAGTTAAAACACTAAACGCTACTCAAAACAACACTGTTGTCGAACACGACCTTAATTGAACTGAATGCCACTCAATGGAAGTGATATATCTCTGATTCTTAACATTAGTTGCTTGGTTCAACCCATCAGTGAGAATATCTGATTTCAAAAGTATAGATTTATATAAACATATGGACTACAGGGAAGGGAGTCGTTTCCTCAAAGTCTTAGATTTACACTCAAAAGTTTGAGCGATACCAATAATGTGATTCCAAACATGAGCCAAATATTAAGTATCCTATACTAAGATCAAGAAGAGAATGAACCAAAAGACTGTTAATTTTTCAATTAAGCTAAACTTATTAACCTTTTTTTGGAATAGATTTTTAAATTTTATCTTCAATATAAGTTTTTCCAAGGCGAGAGACATATAGCAATTTTAATTAAAGTTAAAGTAGTATAACATTTTTTTTAATGGTTATAGGCTTATAGCACCTTTTCTAGGTGAAAAGAGATATCTTGGCCTGATTTCCAGTAAAGTTTTTTTTTTAAAATATTGTCAATTATTTTTGCAAATGACATTTGGTAATTTGGGGGATAATCTGATGTGTTAAAAGATACAATGAAAATATCAGAAAATAGGATGCCTCAAATTTCACAAGAAAGAAAAAATCTTTTTGTTGTTAGTATTTCTACACATCCACAATTTTTACTCATGGTAAAAAAAAAAGGGCCAAATATCTCACCAATATAACCAAACTATATGTTCCATTATTTAGTAACGGTGATAAATATGTAATGGGTCAAGTTACTAATAAAATAGCCTACAATACTTGGATATCTACATAAAATTGATATAGAACATATATTGCAATACTTAAATCAAAATTAAATGAAATATTTACTTTTTTATTCTATTACAAATAGCTTTTTATAGAATAGCAACAATTTTTAATGTAAGTTTCATTCTTACCAGATTTGAAGAGGTCCGGATATAGAAAATCTTATTCGTATAAGTACTCGCATGAGGGCGGATAAATTTTAAAATATCAACATCAACTCACTTCTACTATTCCATCTAAGTTCAATTTATCATATAAAAAAATTCAATCCACTTTAATATACTCAATTCATTTCAACCTATTTTAATCAATTTACCCATAAAAAAAACAGGTCCTCAGTAGATGTTTTCCTATTGATTGATTTAAACAATTTTCACCTACCCATTTATCCCCAAAACTGAAAGAGGGGGCAAAGGGGGGTGGGTAATGCTGTGTAAAATAGGGGGAAAGGGCAAGAAAACTGTGTACAATGGTGGAGCAGGGGTATACCATTTGGCCTTGAGTTGAGGGGGCACAAAAGCCCAGAGAGAGAGAGGGGGTAATGCCCACCAGAAATAAGCAGGAAGCGAGGGAAAAACACTAGAGAGAAACAGAGAAAGAGAGAGAGAGAGAGAAGGGGAAATTTACTAGAGAATAAGAGTGAAGAAGGGAACTTTATTTTAACTTTTTTATGATGCACGCATCCATGGCAGAACAGGGAAGGGAAAGAAGGGTACAGAGTACTGCTGTCCCCAAAAAATTAGTGTAGAAAACAGGAGACACTCAACTACAACAAGGGTAAGGAAGAAGAACAAGCAAGATATCCCACCCAAAGAAAGAAAAAAAAAAGAAGAAGAAAATTTTTCAGAGAGGAAAGAAAAGCAATCACATGAATTAGAAGCCAACCCAAGCCTTCTTCAAAGAGAAGCAGCATAACATAGCATAGCTGGGGAGAGGATAGGAGAGAGAAACTCAAGAAAAGGGGTACCCGGCTTAAATGTTGATGCAGAAAGGTATAGATATGGCCACACTACTACTACCCAGGAGTTTATCATTGGAGATGGATTTCTCTTTCTGCCTCATCTTCTCCTCCATCCACCAGCAAAACTGGGTTTCCTTTCAGCTGGGTCTTTTCTAGATCTAGAAACTATGGTACCCAAATCTCCCATTCCTCCATTTTTATTCTCAAAATCTATCTTCTTAGACTTGTGGGTTTGATTCATTTCTTTTGGGTTTTTGAAAAGAATTTAATTTGATTGTATTGTGTTGATTGGGGAATTTGTGGTGGTGTTAGATGCGAGCTATGCCCTACAATTTGCAAGGCAAGGGTGTGGTAGAGGTTTCAAGCATTTGTATTCCACAAATCTCTTCCCCTGCTTCAAAGTGGAAGACCAACAACAACAACTTGGACAACAAATTTCAGCAACAACAAGAAGAAATTGAGCAATTGCAGAGTAGTGGTGGCACTTTTCTCTCTCCTGATAACACCAATACTAATATTAGTACTACTCCGAGAGCGACAAGTTCTGTTGATAGCGAACACACATCTACTCTGGATACTACGGGCCCTCCCACTTCAACATCTTCCTCCTTCAAGAGCACCTCCACCGCCAACACAGCCGGTGTGGCGGACCCCGCATGTACTCCCAAAGAGGATTGGGATGTCTCCGGCGGCGCTGCTGGCGGTGACGGCGGTGGTGGGGGGCTTGGATTGGAGGAGTGGGACAGCATGTTCCCAAATGGGGAGGGGGCTTTGCTCCCTTGGATCATGGGTGAAGCTGATGACATGGGTATGGGTTTGAAGCATCTTTTGCAATCGGGTAACCCGGTTGACTATGAGGGCAATGCTGGTCTAGGGGTTGTCGATCAGGGTTCTGGATTTGAGACTCTCTCTCCTCCTCCACCGCAGCCGGCGGCATGTGAATCTAATGGTGGTGGTGTTGCTAATTTGGGGTTTCCAGGGAATAATGGTAAGATTTCTTCAATTTCACATAATTGTTCATCTGGGATTTTGAATGGTAAGGTGAACAATAATGGGTTGAATCCCAATTGTAACCCTCAAGCTCAAGGCAGTCTACTTGGTTTAATCCAAGGAGCTACAGGTGTACACGCACATCCTGACGTTGGAGACGAGAAACCCCAGATTTTGAATCCACATTTGGTGATGAACCCTCAGCAAGCTCAGAGCATTGCAAACCCTAGCTTTTTGATGCACTCATTAGGTTACTATCAGCTGGAGCAACATCTATTTCAACCTCAGGCAAAACGCCTGAACACGGGTGCTGTTCTGGATCCTAACCTTGTTCAGCTTGCAAAGAACCCATTTGCTGATCAGGGTCATGAGTTATTGTTGAGGAAGCAGCACCAACAGCTTGGTTTGCAACCATTGCCATTGGGTTTGGGTCCTCAGTTGGTCCCTCCGCAGAAGCCTGTGATGGGTTCAAAGCAGGGGAACCCCCAGCATTACCCGTTGCATGTTCATCAGCAGCTGCAATTGCAAGAGCAGGCTGTCAAAGATCAGCTCTTCAAGGCGGCAGACCTTATTCAAACTGGAAGTTTCTCACTCGCGCAAGAGATATTGGCGCGGCTCAATCACCAGCTCTCCCTCCCTGCAAAGCCCCTCATTAGGGCGGCTTTGTATGTGAAGGAGGCCCTTCAAATGCTCCTCCTAATGAGCAACCCAGTTGCGGCTCCACCGTCCAAGATCCTCACCCCTTATGATGTTGTTCACAAGATGAGCGCGTATAAGGTCTTCTCTGAGGTCTGCCCAATCACTCAATTTGTGAATTTCACTTGTACACAGGCCATTCTCGAGGCTCTTGATGATTCTGATGCTATTCATGTTGTCGACTTTGATATTGGTTGCGGTGCTCAATGGGCATCATTGATTCAGGAGCTGCCATTGAGGAAAAGGGGAGCTCCCTCTCTGAAAATTACAGCCATAGCTCCCATGTTGACTGGCAGTCACTTTGAAATTAGCCTAGTATGTGAAAACCTTGTGCAATTTGCCAACGATATTGGTGTTGCTTGTGAGCTCCAAGTTGTCAACTTTGATTTGTTTGATCCATCTTCGCCATCAATGCCGAACATTAGTACTGCTGAGGATGAGTCAATTGCTGTTAGTATCCCCATCTGGGCATCTTCAATTAGGCCATCTGTTCTTCCTTCCATCCTCCGATTCATTAAGCAAAAATCCCCCAAAATTGTGGTCTCGTTTGATAGAGGATTCGATCGTTTTGATGTCCCTTTCCCCCAACATCTGTTGCATACCCTAGAATCCTGCACTAATTTATTGGACTCGCTTGATGGTCTCAATGTTGCATCGGACATTGTGAGCAAGGTCGAGAAGTTCTTTGTTCAACCTAGGATCGAAAATGCTGTGTTGGGTCGGGTCCATGCCCCTGACAAGATGCCCCATTGGAAAAATCTCTTTGCTTCAGCCGGCTTCTTGCCCTTGCAATTCAGTAATTTCACAGAAACCCAGGCCGATTATGTGGTGAAGAGAACCCCAACAAGAGGATTTCACGTGGAGAAGCGCCAGGCATCACTCATTCTGAGTTGGCAGAGGCAGGAGCTTGTGGCAGCTTCGGCATGGAAGTGTTGAGAAGCAGCACAAATGGTCAAGCAAGGAGGTTTGATTCCGCATATTAGTCACATTGTCTGCCAGAGTTTTTGAATTTGCTTTGATGCATAATAGGAATAATTAGAAGCTCTGGTGATGATGACTCCTTTCTTTGTGACTGCAATCTCTTTCTCGATCTCCTTGCTTGTGACTTGTGAGGCTCCTATGCTTCTGTTCGAGTCGAAGCATATTGTTTTGCTCTGTAAAACAAACAATTAACTGAAAATTTAGTGGACTTTATGTCCTTCAACTTCCTAATTTTTCAGTCATCTTAGTTACTGTGATTTTGAGCATGTATTTCCATTTGGCAAGATCTTGTTGTCCAAGTGATGACACATGATGGTCAGAAATGAGGAAACAAGTATTAGCTGTTAGTAGTTCAACTCTGATCTCTAAATGACTTGCCTCTGTTTCTTGTGCATTCTTTCCAAGCACTTTAGTCAATGGAATTGAAGTCTAGAAAGAACAATATTCATCCCTTGATCCCTTCTTCAGTTTGGCTAACAGAAAATTTCATGTTGCTTGGGAGAACAGTACTGAAGAACCTATTGATTTCTCATTTTGGATAATTCGATAGTTGAGTATCAGAGTATATGATTCAACTGTTCTTCTGTTCTTTGTAAAATGCATTTATCATTCAGACACTTGGATCACATTGGGTGTTCAACACTCTGACATAGATACAACTAAAACTAGGTTCGAATTGCTTGGTGATTTGTTGAATGTTGGTGATCCTTGGGGTAAAAGCCTTGTTTCATGAGTAAGATCTCTCTTTTATGGTTCACTTTTATGGCCTTTTCACATGTTCATTGCTTGCTGTTACCAGACACTAGATTGGAAACAGTCTCCCTACTTATCAGGACTAATGTCGCTGATGTTGTCACCTCCCTCTAACCATATCAACATATGTAGCTTATCTAATTTTCAAACCATACCCAAATTTAGGTTTCCATATTGCTTTCAGACTGTGGCTGCTCATACCTTCTGTAATTCTATTTGCATGGCTTTGCAGGGATAGGGATTGTCTTGATAATGTTAAGTTGATACAGGTTCATTTACATAAATGCCCCAAGGATTTTTTTTATATATATATATATATATATATATAGTATGTAAAAAACTATGCCATTGAATTATTGTTAGGGAAGGGAAATATCTAATTGATGTATCATTATTTTTGTTAAATAATTATTTGGGCAGGAATTATTGAAGGGAAATCCAGGATTATTATATAGTACATTTCGTCTCACACTGCAATGAATTTGGGGTTTGGTCCCTCGCAGCAGGCTTTGCTTAATTTTTGAAGACAACTACTAATCAAAACACATGGGTCATCTTTGATTGATCCATTAGCTTTGAGTATTTTAGTCATTTTCACTCTGCTGCCTTTTTTTTTTCTTTGTTCCCTTGTTTAGTTTAATCCCCTTTTTTATTATTTATTAGTTTTCTTTTTCTTTCAAATTTCTTTATAGAAAGTCTTAAAATTTAGGGTATATTTTAATTTGCTAGCAGTTGGGTTTTCAATTATATTTTTTTTATGTATAAAGCTGATGATTTTAAAAAAGAAAAAAAAAGGATGTCATTACAAGTCACAGGAACATGGCAGGCATGGATAATGACAATTTAAAGATTAGGTGATTTTAATAATTTATGTAATTTAGGGTAGATTAATAGCATTTACTTAGGAGAATAATTATTCAGAAAGCAACGTCTGATGAAGTTCTATTTCATTGAAAACGATCTCTTTTAGAAATTCTACTGTGGCACACAATTTGTGATGTGATTATATGTGAACACAGACTTAGGCTATCTTGCCTTGTCCCCCGCCGCACCTTCTTACATCAAAGGGAAGAGAAAATCGAGTTTTTGTTTATGCAAATGAGGTACGAAAAATCGATGTAGATGAAATTTGAATTCAGATAAAGTAGACACAAACTCTAGTAGCATGTATATTAAAATAATGTTGTGCAAATTTGTCATGATGACCTATGTTTGCTAGTGGCGGAATCAAAAAATTGAGTTCGGGTCAAATTCATGAAGTCAGATAAAATAAATAGTGCGAGACGCAATATTGTCCAATATTTGGTTTATTTAGAGTCAAACACATTGTACACATGTAATTCTGGGTAAAATCAAATTCGAGCAATGTAAATATAAATATTCTTGAATCTAAAATTAAATTGGATGAAAAATTCTTAATCTTGTCTGGTCGCCCCCCCCCCCCCCTTTTTTCCCGGGGGCCTCCCAAAGATTGGAAAATTTTTAGCAATGCTATTATGTGGTAGTTGGTTAGAAATCCGACATATGGGATTAAATTTTGCGAAAAATTAATAAAATTTCTTTCATATATACCATGTCATTGAGTCGAGCTCCGGGTAATCCATCACAGATTTTTTTTATTTACAAACCTCAAATCCAATACCTTATTTAAGGGGAATAAATACCAAACTATTTAAACAAACCAGTATTATACTATTATTGTGTGTGAGTGCGTGTGTGTGTCTCTCTCTATATATACACACACTTACACACATGCATGCAAGGTTGACATGACGAAGAAAGGAATAACAATCATAAGTCATTGTTACATACATATGTTAGCTAGCTTGCCACAAATTGTGATGTAGAAATTAAAGCAAGGTATCTTATCTTTCAGTGGGGGAAAGATACGTTCCCTCCTTTTTTCCCCATAAATTTTTTGCTTCTCGTTGAAAGTTCGGGGCTCTCTAAGTTGGTCAAGTCTGCCAGATAATATATGATTTTAATGTTGTCTGTATACAACAACGAAAGTCACCTCACTTTCTCTATGGAGTTTTGAGCCATTTGGGTATCCAGAAAGGCTTCTACAAATCTCCCCCTTGTTTTTTTTTTTTTTTGAGTCGCTATCTATATGAACTGTCTATTATTCGGTGGAGTTACGTATTCAAATAAGTATCGGTAGAGTATTTTTACATGATATTTCAAATTCAAATAATTACAACAAATAGATGTAAAATGTACAGCCAAAACAAATAATAAGGCAATTGTCATCATATATGTCGTTTAATTACCTGTATTTGATAATTTGCTAAGTTTGCTTGTAATGTTAGTAGTACGTAAAGCATCCCAACTTAATGAACTGGTAATTGTACTTATCTCCTCCTAAGTATATATCTTGTGTGTTGCACAAAAATATCCAAATTGTCTTTCATTATGATTTGTGAAATGTCAAACTGTGTATCTGATTGGCTCCGTAATTTAGGATTCTTTTCTTAGACAGTTCAAAATTGTACAAATTATTACATACATTTAGTACAATATGCTCTCAATTGAGAGCACATGCTCCTAGAGTCCGAAAAAATTTTGCTGTACACTTTACCACAAATAAAAACAAAAGTAGGCATACTTACCATAAAGATATTACTATTATCTCCTATCATATTTATGAAAATGTGTACAAACAAACCCACAATATTCACTAATAAACAGACCTTTATGAAATGAAATTTTTGTCGGTAATCACATGTCAAATGTGATATTGCCTCAGAAAATAAACGATGGTGAAGCTAATAGTGTAAGGATGCAAATGTCACCAACTCCTACACATACACTTTATAGCTTCAATGATTATATATTTGTATATTCCTTTTTTTTCCCCCTTGAAATAAAATACAATAACAAGTAAATATAATGGTGAAACAAAAACAAAAATGTTGTGGAAAGAGAAAAAGAAAAAGAAAAAGAAAAATAAGGTGAAAAAGGCAGAAGCTTTTGGCAAAAGGAGGCGTACACGTTCATCTTAGAAAGTGTTAAATCATATTCAACTTTTCTTATGAAGAAGACTTTTCTTATGAAGAAGAAGAAGCAACTTTTGTCAAGAACAAGCCTCCCTAATCTACTTTCAAGTTTCAAGACAAGAGACACGGAGGATGGATTTTAATTTAAGGGTAAGATGCTGAAGCTAGATAGCTGAAAAAGGTAAGTATAGATTTTTATTTTATTTTTTTCAGCTTAAATTGTACGGATTAAAGTAAAATATCTCTCTAAACTTCCTCTGTTCTGATTATATGGAGTAATAAGAAGTGTACGGTTTTTAAATCTATAGTCAATTACGATGGGTCCATGAATTTAAATTTGAAGGGAAAAAAAAAATAGAAAAGGGAGTGTGCAAGTTCCCAAGGAAAAAGAAGCATGAAAATGCAAGGAAATTACAAAGTAGGGCAAAGAGAAAAGACAGTAAAAAGAGGACCCCCTCAATTAATCTGTAAAGACAACATCACCATCGAAGTGAGCAAAAGCCATGCACTGCACCAAGCTCCTCGGATAGACAGCCAAATTACAAAAACATATCCATTATTAGAGACATACAAAAAGCTACAATGAGGGTGTGTTTGGCATGATAATGGGATTCATCTGACAAACTTGAACTTTCTAACTAATTGCTCATATAATTTATCTGTCTCAATGTTGGATCTAAATATTTGAAAATAAGAACTAATTTGATTTGGATTCTACTGGTTCAAACTAACTCGGCTTAAATTTTCTTGTAAAATTGTTGGAAATTTTCGGACAGTTTACTCGTTATATGTCATGTTTTGAATTGAGGAATTGCCTAATTTGATTGTACACTCAAAGCAAAATCTCATAAATTCAAGCATATTTCAGTTCAACCTTGAATTACTAAACAATCCATTTATGAAGTATAGACGTGTATACATATTTCGGGTGTCAGGATGAAGATGATTATAGGTCATCTTAACCTGAATTTTGGGTCTTTTTTTAGTTGGGTTAGATTTGAAACACAAATTAATAAAGTATGCCTGCAATAAAAAAAAAAGAGGGGCAAAAATTAGATTTAAAAGTAAAAAGAAAGGTGGGTGTCGGGGGATTTGTTTGACGTTTACCTGTTAGGTTTTCGACCCCCATGGTAGTGGAATCTGAGTCTAGAGAGAGATGTCATTGTATTTGTAAGCTTAGAAACAACGCAAAGTCGCCATCTACTCTCACTGTTTTCCACTTTCATGCTTTAATTTGCACTCCATCCGTGGAATCAGTCACTGACAAAGTCAGGTGAGGCTGCCTACAATTCACTTCTTGAGGTGCGGCCCTTCTCCGAACCCTACATGAACGCGGAATGTTTGTGCACCGGGCTGCCCTTTGATACTTTAATTTGCACTCCATGCAAATAAGTATATACAAATGTAAATGCAAATGCACTATCCCTACCCTCCAACAAGTTTAATCCAAACATTCAAAAAAAAAAAACACTAAAGCAATATCTCGATTCTTCTTTAGGTATCATATAATATCGACCGTTGTATCTTGTACTCAAATTTGGCTGATTTTTTTTCACCTAGATACAAGGTTATGTTCTATAGTTTTATCTTTTTTTTATTATAATACTTACTATCTTTTATCTCTAAATAAAAAGTATAGACAACAAGCCTAACTTTCTTTTCAATGGGTAAATTTCACATATGCGTATATTTTAAAGAGAATTGAATCCTATTCTTCTTTTGAAAACCGATCATTCTATCAGTAAACTGACCCTAAACGGACCACAAGCAGCCTAACTTAGCATGGTCTATTTTTAGTTTTCATCCAACAAACGTGCTCAATTGGCTAGCTTTGATTTCAACAATTGTGTATACAGGACTTGTGTAAATATACTTACATTAGAACTCATTATGCACGCAGTAATATCAGTTATAATTGAATATAATTTTGAACTTTTATACATAAAAACTCAACACCATGTCTTCTTTTCCTTTTTCCCCTCAATGTGTGAAGAAGAAAAGAAAAGAGCTTTTGGAAGGGAAATTAAGATAATTTGTATTTTGTAATGGAAGGTTCAGGTAACCCCCCCCCCCCCCCTAAAACTCATGATGTCAACGGGCAAGAGGGGGTCCCAATTCCCAAGTGAAAATGGAAACAAGGGTCCATTCCATTTGCATATCTCTCCCTTTCTAAAAAAACAGAGCTTGATTTGTGAGTGGTGTTATCCTTTTGGACCATCGCACTCAGAAGTGGGCACTACACTCCCCAGCAGCTGAGATTTTTAGCCTGCACCTACTTAGCACTCCCCATGGGACTACACAGTACAGACAATTACTTAGGTTACTTCCCAAATCAGGCCTCTCTCCTTTATTGCTTCTTTCCCTGGTTCACTTTTTCAAGACCTACAGCAATATTACCTGTTTCTTTTTTATGCTGATTGGATCAGACTAGACTCTGTAAACAAGTTGTTCGGTTGATCTTTGAGTCCGGTTGATTTCAGGTTATCGAGCTTATGGGATTTTGATTTGGATCTACTTGTAGGTGGATTTTGGGTCAACTGTTGTTTGATCCCAAAAAAATGTCAATGATTTTAATTTGGGAAAGAGGGACTGAGTTGAATTCGATTTATGTTCAGATCAATTCAATAAGTCCAATTTAGATAAGATTATATTATGTTAGATCGAGTAAATTCATAAAATCCATTATTTGATATACCTATTTGATATTACAACTCGGTTTAGGATCAAATCCTAATAATATATATATTCTCTAAAAATCGAGTACCTTTATGAACTTTTATAAACAAATAAAAGTGATCGAGAACTACTTTCTAATTTATGTCCACAAACACGTTCGGTGGCCCAAGCTTATAGACATGAGTTCATGGTATAATGTTGCCATAAAGATGACTTCAAAATATGTATTGTTGTTAATTATGAATTGTACTCTCCCAAAGTCCAACCATTCATAATTTGTGTGCCCTCTTCCATGAGAAAGGTCAACCTAACAAGAGAATTGAGAACCACCCATGTCCTTTTCATTCAAGTGCAACTAGCTAATAATATAACATGGCAAATTATTATTTATTATGTACACCTAGGAGCACGTACTCCTATATCTATTTTATATATTTTTTGAGGGTGTATTTATCATATATTTTATATATTAATATATAATTACTTATATGTTATATAAAAGTATATGTTATATGAAAGTATATACACTCAAATGTATAATATAAGCTTTGTCATGAGGCTATAGCTAACCTAGATGCAGACCAAAATAGACCCAACATGCACTAGTGAACTTTAGTCCAATGCCCCATAATTGCTCCTATCACACGCGGACTTACCATTTCAACAAATCATCCTCTGTGGTTGCCTTCACTTTACACGTTAACTGATTTACCCTTAACAAAGTAATCCATGCATTCATTTGATCTGGCAGCTTCTGAGCCACAGATACATTGTAACATCGATTGTGTTGTTTCATCTGACTCCCCAGTACTCGCTAGGAAATTTTTGTATGCATATATACTTAGGCCCTGTTCTTTTCGTATGTAAATTGAGATAGATAAAATGATAAAATAGATTGAGATAGATTAAAGTAGATTAAAATAGGTTAAAGTGGGTCGAAATTGATTGAATTTTTTTTATGT
The DNA here is from genome assembly GCA_017589665.1 of Selenicereus undatus. Classification (NCBI taxonomy): domain Eukaryota; kingdom Viridiplantae; phylum Streptophyta; class Magnoliopsida; order Caryophyllales; family Cactaceae; genus Selenicereus; species Selenicereus undatus. The sequence continues at coordinate 113,031,914 of JACYFF010010365.1, read as the reverse complement.
AATAAATTGAACTTGGTTAAAATAGTGAGAGTGAGTTAAAGTGAGTTGAAGTAGGTTAGAGCAGGTTGAAGTGAATTGAAGTAGATTAAAGTAGATTGAAGTGAGTTGAGGTTGATATTTAATAATTAACCCACGAAAAGAACAGAACCTTAGCCTGTTTTTTTCAGCATTTAAAACTAATAAATAGCAATCACAAGTGACAAGCATTGATGATCAACAATTAGGACCAATATGAAGCAGTATGAAATTACGTAATGGTTAGGCCAGAGTATTTTGGACTAGTAGGTAGCAGTTTATGGCAGTTCGGAACAATCATTGATTTCAAAATGTCGAAACGAACATGCCTTTAAACTTTTTGTAGAGCATTAACGGAAATCCTAAAGTCTTGCTGGATTCTATAACAGGGCTCTGTAATTTTTATTTTTTTTTGGGTAATAGATTAGATGAAGATGGCATCAGAGGGGGAAAATGTAAGCGGAAAAGCAGACCAGATGTTCGGCACGCTTGCAGGAAAGAAAAGGGCATGAAGGCATATATGCACACATGAAGCAGAGCGAGGTCGCCATTGCAGTTGAAATACAAGGTCTTCAGAAAAAGGAAGCTCACATCTGCTTCATGTGTTGAAACATAGACAGAAGGCAAGGATATCCAGAAGAGAAAATAACGAGTCAACGACTAATGGGTTGATATCAGCTTTGCATCCCATTTCTTGAAATATTACAGAAATCTCATTGCTAAAACTCGGGCAGAGAAAAGCCACAACAATTAGAACACCATAAAGTATATTTTACATGCATTAAATCTGAAAGATAGCCATTTAGATGTTACATACGCCTAAACAACTGAAAGTCTGAGACTACTACACAAGATAAAACCTAGCATAACCACAATTTGAGGCATGGGAGCCAAAAAAGCGAAATCAAGAAAGAAAACTACAAGCCCAACCTTTGTCAACTTAGCACCTCCAAGCTGAAGCTGCCACGAGCTCATGAGACATCCACCTGAGCACAAGTGATGCTTGCTGCTTTTCCACCTGAAAACCCCTCACTGGGGTTCGTTGAGCCACTAGATTGGCCTGAGATTCAGTGAAACTACTAAATGGCAAAGGGAAGAACCCAGCAGAAGTGAAGAGATTCTTCCACCGGTGTGCCTTGTTTGCCTGCATCTTGTCTGGTGCATGAATTCGCCCCAATATTGCCCTCTCAATTATAGGCTTGATCAAGAACTTTTCAATCTTCTTTGAGGTGTCTAATGTCACGCTTGAACCATGGAGGGACTCCAACATATTAGAGCATGAGTCCAATACACGGATGATGTGCGATGGAAAAGACAACTCAAAATGATCACAACCTCTATCAAAGCTCGTCATGATTTTTGGGGAACATTGCTTGATGAAGGACAGGAGTTGACTGAGTACAAACGGGCAGTGTGAGCACGCCCATATAGGGAAGTTGACAGCAACTGCTTCGTTCTCAGTGGATTGAAAATTGGGTATTGTGCAAGTAGTTGGGTCAAACAAGTCCAAATTCATGACCTGAAGGTCGACAGAGACACCGAACTCTTTTGCAAATTCCAGAATGTTATCACATACAAGGGCTAGTTCAAATGGATTATGGGTTAAAGAAGAGGCAAAGGCTGTAATTTTCAAAAATGGAGTGCCCCTTTTCCTGAGAGGAAGCTCTCGAATAAAGGATGCCCATTGGGAACCACAACCAATGTCAAAATCTAGTATGTGGATATAATCAGCATCATCAAGAGCTTCGAGCAAAGCCTGGGTACAAGTAAAATCGGTAAATTGCATAACTGGGGATGCCTCTGAAAAAAGCTTGTATGCATTCATCCTATCCACAACATCTGACAGAGTAAGGCTTTTAGGTTGGGGTGGAGCCGCAGAGAAGCTATTGATAGTCAGGAGCCTTTCAAGTTCCTCCTTGACATGGAAAGTAGCAGCTCTTACAAAGGGGTTCCCTGAAAGAGACAATTGCTGATTGAGCCGGGCCAATATCACTTGGGCAAGCGAAAAGTTACCGGTTTGGAACATCTCCGCAATCTTAACTAACTGATCGCGCAGAACCAAAGTTTGCGAGTTTGGTTGCTTTCGGTCGTCTAATGGCTTTGGCGGGTGCTGGGGTGTAAACTGAGGGGCTAAACCCATTAACCACTGTTGTTGCATCAGAAACTGCTGCTCTTGATTTCTGAGTAGAATTTCATGATCCTCACCTAAAAACGAACTCTTTGGACCTGGAACAACACTAGTGTAAAGAGCATTCCCAGCATTGTGGCGCTTTGCCGGAGGCTCAAGGGGAGATTCTAGCTGGTTATAACCCAGTATATGCACATAACCAGAGTTCTGACTGATTGTAGAGCCTTGCTCACAAAAGCCAAATTTTGGGTTCAACACCTCATGTTTCACATCACTAATCCTAAACTGTTCTACTGGAGATACAGCAACCATATGACCCTGCTCTGAAGCATAATTAAGAACACATCCCTTTTCATTGACAGAATCATTCCCCCCATTGCAAATAGACCCAGAATTACAAGACCTCAAATCAGAATTAAAACTTTCAACCAAATTAAAATTACCCATACCAGCACTCTGAATAGCTGCTTCAAGCCCATCATTTCCACCAAACTCCAAGGGATTTGAAGGTTGAAGGAGGTGCTTGAAACTCAAACTAGGGTCTTCAATTTCACCCATGAACCAAGGGAGAAGGGACCCTTCTCCAAAAGACAAACCCTCCAAATCGTCCATCCCAAGCCCACTACTTCCACCATTGAAGCAGGAAGAGAGAGTAGATGCAGAATTTGGAGGGCTAGGGTTGTCCAAAACCGAAGTGGGTTCGCTCTCAATTGACTCTTCTTTGATGCCCTTCTTCCACTTTGGGGTTGATTCATAAAATTGAGGATTGACTGCAACTCCTTCAACCAAACCCTCACATTGCAGATTGTAAGGCGAAGTTCCCATCTGAAATTAGACAATTAAAAGCAATGCCCACAAATTAAAACCTCCATTCAAACGAGAAAAGGAGGAGAAAACAAGAGAAACTTGAAAAAGGGTTGAAGATTAGTACCATATCTACACAAACAAGAGGCAAATTTCGAATAAAAATTGAAACTTTTCTGAAGTTACTCTCTCTACTGAGATCTTCTGGGATGTGCCCACATTTCTGGCTCTAGTAACCTCGAAATGCATTTTAGCTCGACATCTTCTTGCTAATTCATCTCCCCCTCGACATCTATGTCTCTGAATGCGTGTATAATGGGGGTGTACATTGAAGATTTCGATTTGGTGGGTTCAATGAGGGTATTTGCCTCGTTCAAGTTGAACTTGAACCCCCCGCAGCAATTTTGTGTGTAGGTAGGAAGGAGTAGCAGCACTCTTCTCAGTCTCTCTCTTCTCTTGAGCCCTTCCCCCAGTCCCCAGTACCTTGGTCTCTTCCTTCTATGAAAAGGCAAATGTGCCCTTCCTTTGTCTTCACCTTTTTCTATCAACTGCCCCTCTACAAATCTATATTCACCGTACCATTTCAAATTAAATAAATCAACTTTTTCCCAACATTTTTTTTTTTTAGAGTGGGATGGAAAGAAAATAAAACTTTATATGAGTATTTGGTTTTTGGGGGGTAGATCATAGATGAGATACAAATTGTAGTATAATATAATTACAATATAGTAGAAGAATTGTTGGAGAAAATTGGGTTTGAAACCGTACACATTCATATTGCAATCATAATTTAGAAGCATATTTTTGTTTTGGAACATTAAAAAGAAAAAAAGGGATAAATTTTTTAAGATGGGGGAGTATTATTTTTTTCCCCCTCCCTTGATATATCTAATAATGTGGGAAACATTAAGGGCCTAACTTTTAATCTATTATAGGTAATTATTATTAATTGGTACTTATAAGTGTTGATAGGTGTTGACTAATGCTGGTGTGTGCTGAATTTGCTGATGAATGCTAAATATTAGGAAATTATAATTATAAAATCTAATTAAATGTTTGTTCTTTTCAAGTCTTTATAGGTGCTTATAATTACTATTCAGCACCAATCACATTGATTTGAATCATCGACATTGATCAACTCTTAATTGTATTTATTAATTATAATTTTAGCACTCAGTATCATTTGGTCAGCATCAATTAATCAACAATAAGTTACTTACGATAAGTTTAGAAGACAAAATCTTAAGTGCTGACCAGTATTGAGGAGTGACGAAAAGTGTTTAATGATTGTTGATGCATGTTGAATGTTGACAATAAATACTTATGATAAATTAAAAAGAATACACTCGAAATTTTTGTTGGGAAAATGAAACTGTCGCAATTGATCAAAGATGATGTAGATTGACTATCAATCCAAAAGAAAAATACAAGTAATTAAAAAAAAATAAAAATCATAATCTAAACTTGCCAAAGTAGGCAACGGGTACATCTAAAATATGAATTAGATTATGAATTTTAAGAAAAACATATAGGATTTATCAAAAATCGAGTGCTTCTATTCCTGATCTTCAAGTAAGATTTTAAGTTCAGAATTTACAAATAAAGATGACTTATATCAAAAGATCGAGTTGTATTTTTCATGATCCGAAAATAACGAGATTTTAGCTCAATAGAGACCAAAGGCCAAAAAATCTAAAATAAAATAAAATGAAACAAATGAGTTTATATATCTTAAAGCAGGTAGATCTCTTATAGTTGCCCCAGTTGATTTGTGTTTTTGGCAAATAATTAATAAATTAATGGAGGATGATTGATTAGCTTTAAGAGTTAAAAAATATGTAATAATTAGTATTATTTTTTGCTGTTGCTTTTGTTAGCAATCCTCCAACAGGAACTAAGCCAATCACATAGACTATTGCTGTCCTAAAAGCGACATTTGTTGTTTATCCATCCTTCTCTCCTTCTGTTCATTATTGTTTTATTTTAGTTTTTTGCCTTTTCAAAGGTGTTTTCTTTTCTTCTTCTTAATTTCTTTTTATTTTCCCTTCTTTTCTCCCCCAATTATTAGTGTTAGTTAGCACATTAATCAATACAAAATTTTTATAAATATTGTAAAAATTAAATACAAAACTTATTACAAAAATTTCGCAGAAGTTAACGTATCATACTTTCAACTCAAAATACTAAATTTACTGCAAGAAACATCTAATTAACCAACATAGCATTGCAAAGTAATTACTACTTTGATGATTATAGATGTAAGCTTGTTGATCCAATCTTAATGTACGTCAACTCGTGTATCATATAAACGTGTGTGTAATTGTTGTATTTTCTAGTTAATGGTACTTGAATGGATCCCATTCAAATAAATTAGTAATTCTGAGTCAATATAATTTTACGATCAAATTTTAATCTAAAATGAGATGTATTAAACTCTAAGAACATAAACTTAGAATCAAACATTTTTTTTTTTAAAAAAAAGGTATATATAGAATGAATTCAAAGGATGAACAGAGCTACATCCAATTGGAACCTAATAAGTAACAAATATTGTCCGTTAAAAAGAGCCAAGACAAGCTTCCATTGCCCATGCCCTTTGCATATTTAATTTTGCAGATTATTTATTCGCCGATAGATAAAATATTATGAAAGTATTTACTAATCAGCCAAAAAAAAAGAAAAGAATTGGACATCGTGGATCCACGCACATATATATCTTTTTTTGGGGGGGGGTGCAAACATATATATATATATATATATATATATATATATATATATATATATTATTTGATCCTAGATAATACAATTTTTAGACCTAAATGTCTCATCATATTAGTAAAGAATACCTATATGAGTTTAGGTATTATCATCAATTCAACAACTTAAATTTCATTAGATATATATTGAGTCTATTGACCCAACTAGCTAGCTTGTACCTTTCCTTGTGTTTTTTCGTAATTTCTTATTCACTTCATTTGATTTATAGTGATGTGTTTGACAAGATCAAAGTGAGTGGTGACGGTGGATAATTTGTCTTTGCATTATTTTATATTAGTGATAAGAACTTCCATAATTGTGTGGATGGCAAGGAAGGCAACGTGCGTAGGTATAATCGTTGGTATATTTTCACGGCAAACCATAATGTTGATAGTGACAGTAATGTGTATGTTAATCTCATACTTGAAATTGTAATTCTTAATCCTTATGTTTAAATTTTACATTTATTGGGTATTAAATAAAAAGTCATTTACATAAGTTTAAATAAGATTTCAACCTAAAATTAGTTGATAATGAGTGGAGTAATTCACAAACTTAATTATATGTATGCTCGGACTTTTTAATTTTATTAATATTGGACAACATCTACTTTTATATTCTTTTATTTTTATCAATATGAATAACACCTACTTTAAACACTTATCATTTTTTTTTTCGATAATTAATGAACAAAGCCAATACATAATAAAAAAGCCAAAAAACGATAACTTCAAACAAAGATAATAACCAACTAAATATGTATATTTCAGAAAATATAAACTAATGAGCTGTTGAGTTCTTTTTCTTTGATAATAATTTTAATTCCTAAAATCATTATCATAATAATAACAATAATAATAATAATAATAATAATAATAATAATAATAATAATAATAA
>JACYFF010010365.1:112847325-112916354 GCA_017589665.1 Selenicereus undatus | reverse complement strand
TTGTTGTTGTTGTTGTTGTTGTTGTTGTTGTTGTTGTTGTTGTTGTTTTATTTAATGTTTAACGTGTTAACTTCACAGCTTATTTTTTTGGGTTTTATTATGGAGTGCGAATGATTTGTGCTCTATAACCAATGATTTTAGTAAATGATAGATAATTGTATCATTATGCGATTTTTGGCATGATTTATGTATCAACTTCAAAATTTGAAAAATCGCAAAGAAAATACGTAGTTGACAGAACACACACAAAAAAGAGAGAGACGAACACTTCTACAAATGGTCTACCGTAATATGTATCATATATTTTTTTTGGGTTGTGTATATTAGTAATGATGTTAATAGATGAACACCCTTATCCTAAATGTCTAGATCCACCACTGCTTATAACTTGCATATCTTACCTCAATTTTCTCTTTAGAATATTGGCTTTTTTATCTCTAATATTTTTATAAACTATTTTGCAAATCAAGCAGTTGCAACTTCGTGGAGGACCATGATCATACATCATTGATCAATCGTTTTTATTCTTATTATTATTTTTTATTTATAGGTGACTGCAATATTACATATGGACTTATTTGTCATTACTTGCTGCAAGGCCCTACAGTGGGCAGAACTGAATCCAATTATATGGTGAAGAAACTCCCTCATAAGCTTATTATTTTACAAATTACGTTCATATCATTATTCAAGCATGCTCACATGCATTTTCTCCTCACACCGTTGAATAAATTTGTTTATTCACAAAATTTGTTCAAGACGACCGGCCTCGCACTCTATAAATAGCTCAAGCCTTGAACATGCATCTTCACCATCAACACACAATTAGCCTTCAAAACAATTATCTTCTCTAATTACATTACTTAATTAGCAATGGCGAGCAAATTAGCATCACTCGCTCTCTTTCTTGCATTGAACCTGATGTTGTGTAACCTGGCCTTCTCTTCCAACCCTTACCCGCCACCTATGGAACAATGCCTAGAGGACACCCTTAAGCTGAAAGTGTGTGTCAATGTGCTTAATGGTCTCCTTGGCATTCGGATCGGTGGACCTCCTCAAATGGAGGAGTGTTGTGGTCTCATTCGGAATATCATCAACCTTGATGCAGCCGCCTGCCTTTGTACAGCAGTTCATGCTAATATCTTGGACATAATCAAACTTGATCTCCCTATCAAGCTTTCACTTCTTGTGAACCAATGCACTGGACATGGACTCCCAAGTAGCTTCCAATGCTTACCATGAAGTGCCTAATCATTGTATATATTTCTATATGTGTTTGGTTGGGTTTTTTTCCGTTTATGTGTCTTTTCTTTATTGCCATGTCGTGTGAAATAAAAAAATTATTATACATACACATTATATATGTACGTATCTACTGTTATATTATGTGGAGTTCATTCTATTGAACTTCCATGAATTATTATGATATAAATTAAAAAGTTATGTGGTTCTATCCAAGTAAATATTTCCATAGCATTCCTTTATCTAAACTTATGAAACTTGCATTTCCTTGTCTTTTTTCTATAGTTGGTAAAATTTGTTAAAAACAGGTAATGTGACTTATGCAAATAATAAGTACACCTTACCCTTGATACTCCTCATGAGGGACGATACTCTTACAAAAATACACCTACTACATAACAATTACACCTTACCCTGCATTTCCTTGTCTCACCGTCCACTAAATGTGTTCAAGAATCAAGCTAGCCGGATTTGCACTCTATGATTAGGTCAAACCTTCTTCTTGTATGATCACATGAAACAAACAATTAACTTTCTCTCCATTTTCTCATCTAGAGAAAATTACTAAGCTTTTCCCTTGTTGATTACTTAGAGCAATGGCCGCTAAGAGTAACTAAACATCACTTGCTCTTTTCTTGCATTGAGGGCCTATTCTTTTCGTGGGCCAATTCCAAAATACCAACCTCAATCCACTTCAACCTACTTCAACATACTTCAACCCACTTCAACCCACTTCACCATTTTATCTACCCCAATTTACCTACGAAAAAAACAGGCCCTGAGCCTCATTGAAAATTCGATAGAAAATGCGGGTTTTTATTTCACCGAGAAATTAGAGTTTTACAAACATAGAATTAATGTAAAGTTGACCTAAGTCTTATTCTTAGATGTCATATAAAAGAATACAATGTAATTAAACATCACTTGCTCTCAGTTCTTCCCCCCTCCCCCCTCCCTTTTTTAAAGGTACTCAATCAGCATTGGGCCTCTTCCCAACCCATTAGAAGACCAGTATCAAGAACACATTTTCTTGGGCCCAGAATGAGTAATTGGCTATTATACAGGTGTTAGGCTTTAGCGGGGCCAACATTAAGATGAAATGGCCCCTACTTTTCGACCAGTGTAACTACGGGTCCTATCTTGGGCCCCCCCCCCCCCCAAAAAAAAAAAACAAAAAAAACACTATGGGTCATTTCTTGATTTGAAATAATTATTTGGCAATTTTTATGAGGAATAAGGATATATATTCATCATAAGGGACATACGTAGAAGTTATCGTTATAATCCATCTATTTGTAAGATTATGGTCATATGACTAGTTGACAAGGAAGAATTGATAAAAGGATATTGTACTTTAGTAATGTTTAAGAGTATCATACTTCAAATTTACACTAATTGTGGATCAACAACAACTATAATTGTAAGAATAACAAGGAGTAGTACTAGTTTAAGAAATCCAATCACATTCCACATCACAGTAGTCGCGATTTACAAAAGGAGACTAAGAAAGGCACACAATATGATTAATTAGACACACCCCATGACGATTCTTAAGAACCCTACCTAGGGTCACAAATAGTGGACAAGAAAATCAATTGGAGCTTATCATGAATTTTGCAAATATATTACCCCAAAGTAATTAAGGGCATTGGAAACCAATAGGAGTTTGCCTTCCACATACATTAACAAGCAAGGTTAGAGAGAGGGGCACATTAAGATGGATGAGGCCGAGCACATTAGCCTTAATAGTAGTGCAAAGACAAGCAGCAGCCTCAAGGTCTGCAAGCCCTTGAATCAAGGAGCAACAAGGCTCGATCGGAGGACTCCCTATTTTGAGATGGAGAAGGTCACCTAGTAAGTTGGCACATACCCCCAACTTAAGGGCATCTATAGGGCAGGTACCCACCGAACCGATCCCTCCTCCTATAGGAGGGATGGTAGGAACCCAAGCATAGGTGATAGAGAATAGGAGGACGTTAAGAGAGAAAAATAGGGCAAGTTTTGTTGTGGTTTTGGTGGCCATTTGCTTCAAACTTAGGCTATATTTGATCAAGTAGATAGCTAGCCCTTCTTTTGGGGAATTTGTGGGTGTTTATGTGTAGGAAAAGGATGGGCATGGGATGGTAGTGGGTGATGTTTAGCATGGGTTATTATATAGGGTGAATTAAGGAATATTAAAATGATTAAGAAAATAAGTGGGTGTACGTGATTAAATTCTACTAATAAGTGTGAACTTTGGAAGTTTTAGTTGTGTGGAGGAATTGGTGGGTTGCTTTTTAATAAATAAAAAAATGTGTGAATGTTTACTTTTTGGAGTTGTGGAGATAGCAAGTTAAATGGTGGCATGATATTAGTATATTACTTTGGAATTTTGTGAAATTAGCAATCTTCTTGATGATTTTGGACCAATCAATTAAAAATACGCCATGAATTATTACGTAAGTTTTTGGTATCTAATTACTATAACTCTAAAATGAATTATTACGTTGTATATATATAATGCTGATGCATTTCCATAATACTAATTAATGCGCGCTAATGTACCAATGGGCCTTAAAAATTACGTAAGTTTTTGACAAAACCAACTCTTGCGCGCTAACGTACTTCAAAGGGAAAGAGAAAGTGATAACAAGAGAAAAGTTACTATATTTTGAATTTAGATTTACGGTAAATTAATATGTGGATTAATTATGGTGCTTAATCTAGCTGACACAAGACAATTAATCATATAAATAAATACTTTTATTAAACCGCATTGTATGAACTCTATGGTAAATTGCCCTTTTTTATTTGTTATTTGGACCCAAACATTTTAAGTTATCATGCAATTTACTCTACTTAGTTACAGTGATCGAATTCAACTAAAGTTGACGTTCTTCATTGTAGGGATTTGTCCTGAGCATTTAGTTTTAGGTAGAAATAATAAATATTGTTAGGTACAAGTTTTTAACAATATCATCTTCGTATAATGTATAGTTTGTATGTTAATCATGACGCTAATAAAGTTGGTAGTAAAATTTCAAAAAGTAAATGATAGCTGGCAAAGTTGGAAGTTCACGGGCGCACTAATAGCACAGTTTTATTGCACCACTACATCTGGATGTGTGGTTGCCACGACACTTAACACTAGAACTTTTTTTTTTTTTTTTTAAAGATTGGTAAGTGTGGACTACCCTATTAGGTCCTGTATCAGGACGCGCATCAAGAGTTGACAGCTTTTGGAAAAATCCAACACCACATGCCTGTTGAGAACCAATAAAGTCTACATCATACACCTAAAAGTGTGTACTTTCGTAAATTACGTAAGCTTTTGGTATCTAATTTACTATAACTCTAAAATGAATTATTACGTTGTATATATATAATGTTGATGCATTTCCATAATACTAATTAATGCTCCTTTTGGTTGCTCTATCTTGGTTGCACCTACCTCATGAACCCGTGACTTGTCCAAGTTTGAGAATAATGCGGTAAATTTGCAGTTAAACATTGACATTTCTCCTATTTGAGGAAAGAAAATTGAACACCTGAATAATTGAATTGGATCGTAGTGCATAATATTACACAAGAGCAATAACAGCAAGATTGATCAGATTGACACTGACCTATTTAGAATCATCCCCATGCATATGGAGCTTTGTGACTCAAGAATCATTCTTTGATTTTAACATCTTCAAGTACCTCTATAAAAAGAAACACAGTTCTTGTTCGAGATTAATTTTACTGTGCATGTTTCTGTGACCAAACATCTCCTTTAATTTGTTTTGTCAAAAAAGTGATGGATTATTCTAAGGTTTTTTTAGCTGTTGCGCACTTTTTGTCTATGAAAACTTTAGTGTTCGTGCTTATTTTAGCATGTAACACAACCTTTGGCACTCCTAGGACTCCTGATCTCGAAGATTATCCGGACTACCCAGCGCCAGTTACCCCAACTCCTCCACCAGCAAGCTCCGGTACTAATTGCCCTAGGAACACCCTTAGCTTGAATGCATGTGCCAATCTTCTCAGTGGATTGTTAGGCTTAACTATCGGTAACCAGCCGCTTGAGCCATGTTGCAGCCTGATTCAAGGCCTCGTCTCCCTAGAGGCTGCCGCGTGTCTCTGCACTGCCATCCAGACTAACCTCTTGGGGGTGGTGAATCTCAACATCCCGGTCTCGATTAACTTGGCTCTGAGACTTTGTGGACTCCAAGTGACTCCAGGGTTCCAATGCTCAACTAATTAGGGCCAAGTTAAATAAGTGATGAAGTAGTAGTAGTAGTAGCAGTAGTGATGTTGTTGCTACTTACTTATTATAGACAGAGGCCTCTAGCCAGCGTTATGTTATTTTCTATTCAAGCTGTAATGTCGTATGTTTAGCTAGCTAGTGTAGTACTACTGTGGGGTGAGTTTTAAGAGAAGTTATATATGTGCTAATGTTGTTTCAGGCAGTATCGTCTAAGGAGTTTTTAGTAGTATTTGTGCAATTGGTAGTCTGGACATCAAGCTTGCATAACCCTGATGTGAATTCAGGTTCATATTCATTTGGACCTTGTCTTGTCTTTGATCAAGGGGCTATTGTCAAGGATGATGAATGAGCCTAAACTAGCTAGTTAAATTTATTATTGATTCGTTAGGATGATGATCAATGCTACTATATGTGGAGGCTCAACTGACTGTTAGCATTTCAAGTGACGAGACTTATAATAGAGTCTTTTTGTATGCGGTGGCCCACATAGAATTTTTTTTGAATGGAGATATATTAAAAAAAAAAGGTAGATACGGAATTTGCTTAAGGTTGAAAAAAGAGTGAAATATGTAGGAAATTTATTTCAATCTCCAACTATTTTGGATATTATGTTGTGAACTTGCATGCATGCATAAAGGTCTCAGAACAACTCTTTCTTTCTCTCAATATTGTAATTCGATCAATTCCACAAGGTGCAACAAGTCAATCAATCAACGTATTATGACAGTCTAATGTCTAATAAGCATACCGTAACTACTAAAATCTATTAGTAAATATTATAACATTCAAGTTTTGATAGATGGAATTTGCACCTCTAAAGTTTCTGCGTACAAAGAATTGAAAATAGGCAGAATTTACACAAGTTGAGTGCAAAGCCAAAAACCAAAATTTTCAAAGATATTGAGTACATCCACCGACCACTTAACGTGCAATGCAAGTAGACACAATAGCTTCACTGACAAAATTTTGACAAAGGGTCAAAGGTGAACTTCAATTTCTTGGCCTATATTTTTATTATTGAAAATGAGTCACGAGACACGAGGCCTTTTACATAGCAAAGGGAAGATAGAGAGAAAAAGCTCAGCCAATCCGTGTGCTCCTTGGCTTGGTAATTTACATGCATTTGTTAGTTTCTGCATAGCATTTACACCTGATTAATAGGTCATTTTGTCCGATTTTGGATCAGATTAATTTAATAATTGGCTCATATACCGATTAATAAGATGTAGTTCAATTTTAATTTCAGTTTGGATGATTTTAGATCAACTGATGGCTGATACGGGTCATTTTCGATTTCATATCCACTTTGAATTAACTGTTTTAAGTGTCAGTTCGAATATAGATTTAAATAATCCAGTTTGGATCATTTTTATCACGTCTATGTATTACTAGTCACTCAATAACACTATTAACGCGTATTCCAAGTCATGTGACCTTTTACATGGTAAAGGACGAGAGAAAATTAAGGAGAGCCAATAAATGTGGTGTATGGCGACTGACACGGATTTGCTAACTTCTGTATGGTATTGTCAACAGATATATTAACGTAATAACCTGCCCCTTTTTTCTTCTGTGGTTCACGGGAGTTCTTAACATAGACCTTTGGAGCCCCCCTGAATCAGTAAGAGTACGTCCAAAACCAACGCCAATGACAACTAAGAAACCACCTACTCTTCTGGTTTCATTCCCTTTGCATATGCTCACATGCATCATCTTAATTTCTTCACAACGTTACCCTTTTTATGTTTGGTCTAATTCAAAAATCAATATGGATTATTAGTCCAAATAAAGGAACCATTTTTAATAAATTTAATACCTAGTAAACAAACATGCATCCGTAATAAGAGTTGGTATAGTTTATAAGAAAACAGAAATAATAGTGAGGATGAATATATATTCGGTTTCAACCATCGACGTGAGGTGTTCATATTATTGATTCCTAGCATTTAACTCACTTAAAAGTTTTTCAAAACGCAAATGAAACATGTAAGACTTATTCACAGCGTATATAAGAAACGTTTTTTCAGACATATAGACACACCTAATGATACCATAATGTTAAAGTATATAAGCAATCAATGCTGAACTTTCTAACTTATTATAGATATCAATCTCATATCTTACCTAGATTTGTGAGAATGTCTTGTTAGCTTAAATAAAAAATTAGGAGAGTATAAACATTGTTTAGTATTGAAAATATTCATCCAAGTTTTATAGGTATTACTCCCCTGGCCTTAGGCAACCCCAGTAGGCCATGTGAGAGCTTAATTAGATAATCGCAAAGAGTTTAGGCATATAAACATAATTAAACCTTGGATTATTATATACAAGATAACCATTAATCATTTCACGAACCCTGCCAATCCCTAATTCACATTATAGCATATAAATACCCCCAACAATCACCATCCAAAACACACAGTAAGCTCAAAACTAGCCAAAAATCACTACACCACTGGTGGGTTAACCATGAATTCCTCCAAGAGCTCAGCCAATGTGGCTCTCTTTGTCATTCTTAACCTAATCTCATCTGCCCTTGTAAGCAGTTGCTACATCTGTGGACAAGGACAACCCCAGCCAAAGCCAAACATCCCTATCATCAACAATCCTAACCCTAACCCTAATTACCCATCGCCATCAAGTGGGGGTTCCTCATCATCATCCAACGGTGGACATTGCCCAAGGGATGCCCTAAAACTTGGGATATGTGCCAAAGTGTTGAATGGTCCAGTTAATGCCGTGGTGGGTACCCCTCCAACGCTACCTTGTTGTAGTGTTATTCAAGGGCTCCTCGATTTAGAGGTTGCTGTATGCTTTTGCACTGCTATTAAGGCTAACATTCTCGGGATTAATCTTAACATCCCCATTGTTCTTAACTTGCTCCTTGGCTCTTGTGGCAAGAACCTTCCCTCTGAGTTTCTTTGTGGTTGATTACAATACCTCCAAGTGTAAGTCCTGTTTATGCAAAGTTTGGGGATCTAGCTGTGGGCAGTCTCACCTATACAAGTGTCGCTTCCCGTAGAGAGACTCCTTGCCATAAGACTCCTTTGTGCCTGATTAATTAGCTAATTAAATTCATTGTCGAGTTGCTCGTTTCAATTTGTTTTTGTTTCTAGTTTAACTTTAGGGGTAAGTCTAATGCATTGTTTTTAATTAGCTTAGGTGCTAGGATGTTGTGAGTTGTGAAATAACTAGTACATTGAGATAAATATTCTCATTGTAATCCACTTATAAGTGTAACAAGATTTAAGTTTTATCCATATTGATCATATTGACGTGCTCTAGCCTAATTCGATCAGTACGTTATAGTATTTTCCAAATTTGATTATACCATGCTTATTTAATATTCCTGATATATTCTTAACATCGATATTAAATGCAAATACAACTATGTTTCAACAGCAAAAACTGGACTTTAATCGGACCAAAAAAAAAAAACTGAACTTTAATTTTTGTTTTCATCTGATACCTTTGCCTAAATAAAGAATACTTTCACTCCAATACGGTGTTTGAAGTACCCCATCGAAAATGAAATAAGTTCAATAAGTTATACAATGACAATTCGCACCACAGCGATGTATCAACTAGCTATTTGGCCTTTAGCTCCTTTTGCTGCATACATAGAGGGAAGCGAGGTATGGTGTAACATGCCTTACTCATTCAAGACCCAAACACTCAATAATGGACAAGGCATCTACTACGTACTAGCGATATTCATTTTTGCATGTACTCGGACTTGTTTAAAAATTTGTAAGGAAGATCGTCACACAATTTCTAGCAAAACTTTGAAATTTTACAACCATCCCTAAATTATACAAATCAGTTTTGAAATTTGTAAGGAGGTCCTCAATTATAAAATCCTAAAATTTATAGATGAGGACCAAAATCTTTGGAGTATTGAAACTTTTTAATAGAGTTTTAAACTATTTAATGCAATTCTAAAGTTTTGTTGGAAGTTTTTTCCAACAAATTTTAAAAAATTGTGAGAAGAAATCAATAGAGTCAATATTCTCCTAACTTTATAGGGTGTGGCCCTTCTATTATTGAGATGGAATATATAAGACTAATTGTGTTGCCAATTTTGGGCCAACTAGTTTGATTTGAATCTTCTAGAGGCAGGAAGTTTCAAGCCAGCCCAACTATTCACCCAAAATATCACAGTTTGAAATAGATGGGCTTGGTCCAGATCTAGATCACGTTAAACTCATTGTATAATTTAATGGGCCAGCCTCTATATGCATTGACCCAGGCCCATGAGAGTTCAATTTTCCCTTTTATTCTTTTTTTGGCTTTTTTTTGGGTGCGGGCCGCCCCCCGGGACGGGGGGGTAGCCTCTGATAGATCAATTATTCAAACTGGTCACAAGTTAGCTAGAAACTGGGTTGTGTGTGGCCATAATGAATTATTTATAGTCAAGTTTGGCACATACGTGATACATTAATTGTATAATTGGTTTAATTCAATTTCCTATATTTCTCCATAAAAATGTGCAAAAAAGCGATTGATTTAGAACCAGTTGAACTAATTTCATGTGAAAGTATTGGCTTAAAAAAAATGATATTTGACACTTTTATGATCTAATCTTATCTTCAACACTTTTTTGATAATTTTCTGTTACTAGCGTCGGTTGACCACATGTTATGTACAGTAATATATATCTGACTTGTTAACCAATTTGATAATTTAGTCTAAGGTGCGCGCCTCTCATTGAAGTGTAAAATTAGGTCACGGGGTGTACATATGACACAATCCGCTTCAATAATAATAGGGTAAACAACTTCTTAAAGCATGTATGATGTATCATAAGAATAGTTCATGATGTAGACCTCTCAGCTTCTCCTCCTCTTTGTTCTCTTTCTTTTGTTCAAGATTCATGATATAAACCTTTTAGGTATCTCTAGAGTCGTCAAATGTTTTCCCTCTAATTACCATGATGAAATGAAATTACGTAAGGGGAGTCAATTAGCAAATTATAAATTTATATTTGCAAAGGTGCCTCATGGGAAGTTCAAAGGTGGCAAACTAATAATATTAAACACCAACAAAAAAAAAAAAAAAGTCGCGATGTTTGACAATATTTGCCTCAAACTTGATGTCGTCAACACAACAAAATATTCGGCTCACCAATCACACTTGCTTATTGTCATTTTAATCTCATTTTTATACCTAAAAGTTTGAACATTCGTCACATACACTTGTCATTTTCCTTTTCTCCCCCTCCCCTCCTGATAGATTCTCATTTTCCAAATTTTGGTTTTTGCTGGTAATTGATTGGGTAATGTATATAATACACCTGCGAGCAGGGGCGTAGCCAAGGGGGGGTTCAGTGGGGTCACTCGACCCCCCTCTCAAAAAAAAATTTATATATATGTAAGAAAATTAAAAAAATTTAAAGTTAAGTATATGTATTATATTTGCTAAAGATAAACATGAAATTTGCAATGGCTTAGCAATCAGTGCCTAGGCTTGGTGTGCTTGAAGTTGCGGGTTCAAACCTCCTCATTCCCTTATTTTTCCCAACTTTTTTTTGTTGTTTTTGTTTTTAAAACCAGTGCCCTTTCGCGTTTGAGGTCGTGAGGCCAGCTGTCTCCTTCGACCTTCAATTTTTCGCCACTCCACTGCCCAGACCCAACTCACCCCACCGCCCACCCGCTCACCTGCACCGCGTCGCCGACTCACCGTCCACCACCCGCTGCCAACGGATTTGCTGTTTGCGCAGTGTAGCAAGGCCCTCACGGCCTCACATCTCTATCCAAATTTGTGAGTCCTCAAATCTCAATTTGTAGGTTTTATTTCAATTGAATGTTAAATCTGAATTTGTAGATTAGTTTGATACGTTGATTTTAATTCTCATGTTTGAAACTTGAAGAAGACACCGTTGGTGGGTTTTGGGTTTGCTTTGCTTGATTCTACGGTTTTGCCATTTATTTGAATTGCTGGATGCAATTGTAGTGGTTTTGGTCATTTATCTTGTGACCTGTATGCTAATTAATCATTAGTTATAGTTTAGGGGTCTCATAAATGTTTGATTTATATGTTTAATTCTAATTGTAGGGAAAAATGCATAGATATTTCAAAAAGAGAGGTAAAGAATACTCGTCGTTACCTTCAAGTTCGAAATCTGAAAACTCGTCATTGAATGAAGAAGGTGGAAACGATGTTACTCAACCACAACCACCACCACCATCACCTTGTGATGTAAATATCAATTCCATTTCGTCGTCTCAAAGAAGTCGGATTAATTCCGACCCCCCTCTCCTAATTTCCTGGCTTCGCCCCTGCCTGTGAGTGTGTACTTCCACTTGTCACGTATATATATTTTTCCAACGTGTATTTGTCATATAGACAACTTTTAATAAGTGGTACTGACGTGGCTTGTGTGAGTATGTACTCCTAGGAGTATGATATAGGCTTTGCATTGATTGAAGCATTTCTTTCTATCAAAATCTAGCTAGATATACTAGTTGTCTTTTTCCTTTTTTTCCCCTTTGCTTACAAATATAGGGTTGGAATTTATATGCCGCATATACAAGATTTACTGCCATTGTAGCTAGTTTTATAATGTATATTTACTACGAAAATGCATGCTTATTTCAACTAAAATCCGTTGAAATTTCGGTCGTCCTTCTTTCCAATGAAATGTCCAATAGAATCTGTTGGAAAAATGATTGAAATTTGATGGTTGAAAAACCTGTCGGATCTATTAGAAAACCAATAAGAAATGGCTAATCCTGTTGAAAGTTCCATCGAAATTAGCTAATCTTGAAGGAAATTTTGTCCAAAAGTTGATCGGATCCGTCGAAATTGATAAAACCAATCGAAAATAGCACATATTTTTGTAGTTGTTCATAGCAATTTAAAATGCTATCAGTACAGATGATGTTCACAATCATTGTAAATATGTTGATGAAATCTACAGCAATCAAGGGAATTACATAACAATGAAATCGAAAATCTATATAAAATAGAAGAATTTTAAAGATAAATAGAGCACAAAGGATCATAATACTTTTGGTATAGTTGTTAATGATTTAGCCATGTTCTACTTATAGAAAAAGGTATTATATTACTCCAAAATCTATTAAATCTAACAAACTTTTACAAAGTGTGACTTGTTTCGTGGTTAAGAACTCCACTTCAATATCTAATTTTCTTCATTGATGTTTACAATGTTCTGAGATAATCATACTAAATTAGTTAGTATAATTAAAGTAATATATATAACATTACGTCACCATAGCTAGTACGTAGCCCCCCCCCCCCTTCTCTTTTTTTCTTCTTAACAGTCCACCATGTTGTATGATTGTTTTCTTCTTTTTTTTTTCCTTTGGCCCTTACGCCAAGGGGAAAAGGCATATGGCACGCAATTCTTTAATTGAACACACAATCAATAAAACAGGTCAACATACTGAAATCTTCAATAAATAAATAAAAAAGAGTTACTAAAAAAAAGAAAAAAAAGAAGGTTCAAGGGGATGCCAGAATCGTATGATTAGGATCACAGTGGGATATTCACATCACATAATTATCACATGACTATGAACTTATACGTGTTCTACTGCAGGTATTGTTTATCTAGTAAGTTTATCAGGAAAATGTAAGCATAATTTTTTAGATCAAGTTTCCTTATCGCTTTCTTTTTAAAATTATACTGCCAACTTATCTAAAGTTGAAACTATTGATTACAATCGTAATGTGTTTAAAAAAAATTAAAAATAAAGTTTTTGAAAAATCAACTACAAATTTGATGTATATATGTATATATTGATTTTTTTCCCTCTTGTAGACGATTCACAATTATCATATTAAATGTGTATTATTGTACTATTATGGGAGTAGATTAATCATTAATAAATAAATTTGGAGGTGCATATAATTGTATTTGTATGCGGTCCCATAATGTGGTAGCAAACAGATCGAGAGACACGAATGCAGTTGACTTGGTTAAACAAAGAGAGTTTATTGTAATGACAATTATATTGCAATGCTTAATAATAATAAATTACTAGTTTGGATGCCTCTTGAATTGCCCCATAGGCTTATCATCCACATATTATATGCTTCCTGCTTATCAAAAACAGATAATTGCCATTACTAGGTCAATTAGTCTAACCTTATCTCTCATTTCAGGAAAATATTAGGAAACAAAGTGGGTTAGAAAAGAGGAGGAAAATTAAACTATATTTGCAATAATAATAGTTCGATGTATGTTATAGATTACATCAATTATGTATGTAAGGTTTAGAAAGCTTTACAGGTACTCCACTATCTAAATCAGTAGCCAATATGTAGGCCATGTTTAGTAAAGAGCTTTTTGAGATCAAAAAGAGTTGTTTCAGGGTATTAGCTATTTGACATTGGTCAAAAAACTCTCTGAGTTGCTTGGTTAAATACCCTTAGTAATATGATATTCAAAAACAAAACCCTATATCCTTAGTAATATGATGCTCATTCTTTCATTTTGTCTGTTCTATCTTCTTTCTCTTATGCACTCCCCTTCTCCTTCAACTCAACAACTCAGAGAAGTTGTCATCCTTGAGGATTTGCATCCAAGAATTTAATGATTTTACTTTAAATATTTTCTTCAATGTAATAAATAATTATTATGTCGTATAAATTTTAGTTACTAGTAAAAAGGAAATTCAGTTAACATTGCACAAAAATATTGTGATAATAAATATCAAATTTGGGTAAAGATATAAATGTAATTCTATATATTTCATACATCACAATTTATAATCGTAATTCATGTTGGAAAAAATAAATATGCAATAAAAACAATTGTATTGTTAAAAAAATCATGAAATTATGTTATGGACATAAATGGAATTTTATCAAGTACCCTTATTAGAAACAGCTAAGTTTATCAAACACTTTTTTTTTCGAGAAATGGCTAGGACAATTAGTTAAGTCAAGCAACTAATACAATCAATCAGCTAACTGCTAATAGCCAATGCAATTAGCTAACAGCTAATAGCTGATTGCCAAATAGGGTCTTAGAGATGATTTCCTTTTTATAGATCGCGTTAGCTTATTTATGAGAATTTTCAGGTAAATGTCCATTTAACCATCTAGACAAAATAAAATTGATGAAATTTTATTTTAAGAAAATTTTTATATTGGCATGATGTTAGAAGGCATTTTAATCTGCAATGTGTAGTATTTTTAAGGAGTACATACTCAACGCTCCCCTCCCCCTTTTGCTTAATGGTTTATCTTTTGTAAGCAATGTAAGCATGAACATCAAAGAAAAACCCTATATTATCCTCACAGAGGATATAGAGAAGGTTCTATGAAGGACCTGACTCCACACCGTCATAGAGTTAAGTGATAACCCTACTTTTACTTAATGGTTGATTATTCAATATATAGTAGTTATAGAAAATTTAGATAGCATAATTGGTAAAAATATAAATTGCATAGTTGGCAAAGAATTATATGATCTATCATTTGTAATAGTTACTACATATTAACACTTGATTTTAATAAATCAATCACAAATGGCTACAAATATTATCACAATCATTACAATTTGTGAAGACTACTTTATATACAACTTTGAGAGTTCATCTTATGACCTTATTGGATATCCCTTTAAAGTGGAAGTAACTTGAAGCTAAGCACTATTATTAGTCAACTATAATTCTACACCATTCCCTTTTTCCCTTCTCAATTACTATTCCTTTTTCACTTTAATGCTTGCCTTTTCCCCTCTTAGTTCCTTTGAGAACAACAAACCACTAAAGTTGGACAAAACTATGGGCTACCTTTTTTTAACTATTTTTTTAAACAAATAAATCAAAAGGATCAATTTTTCCCTTGGCTTGGTATTCATTGTAGGATGTTTGACTGGTCCACTCCAAGGGCTTTGGACCCAATCAAAATGCTACATGTGGACTTACAATGAGTTATGATCTTTGCCTACACTAGATAATGGACAAATTATTACATACTTTCGGGTGCATGTTCTCCTATTACCACATATCTATACATTTGTCAAAGTATATTTGTCATATAACCAGTTATTAATACATATTTTGCTTACGTGGCTTCTGAGAGTACATACTCTTGGGTGTATGATATAGGCTTTGTAGATAATGCCTAGTAAGAACAGATAGTTAATTCTCTCTGCAAACTTTTTCCTTCTTTTATAAACCTTCCTCTTTTTTTTTTTAGTTCAACGGTTCAATTATTTTATGTAAATAGTATGTGTCTCAAGTCGGCACCAATACACACACACACACACACACACACACACACACACACACACACACACACACACATATATATATATATATATATATGAAGTGTTGACAAAGTAAAAAATGTGTATAGTAATATTCTTGTACATAGTGTGCCTTAATATGTGCTAAGGCATGAGCAACCTTTTCTTGCAATGCATTTGTACATAGTGTTGACAAAGTAAAAAGATTTTGTAGGACAATCGATAGGTTTGTCGAGTTAAGCTTTTGCGATAAAGTATTAATGGCATTTTATATGTAATCCATTACAAATGAGAATTATGCATGTAGGGAATATACATCCCTCTCTTGTATTTTAATAATTGTCTTGTGTATTAAACAAGATAAAATGTATGCATTAGTTAGCAATATTTACTCTCCTTTAAACAACTAGTTCCTCCTTGATTAAAACAATAACTATTTTCTTTGTTGTAGTTCAAGATGCACATAGATATAAATTTATGACGAGATAGAGACAACAGTTTAGAATTAAAAAAAAATGCAAAGAACAAAAAGGTATCTATAAAAGCACATGAGGACTTCGTTTCGAAATGGGAAAGTACAAATTATTTTTTAAAGAAGCTAGACACATAACATCTAAATGTACTTATTAAATACAATTGAGTATATATCTTTAAAGCAGACAACATACAAAGTTCAAAAACCAACCCCTCCCCCAATGGTCCTTAATAAATTTGCCTCTTTCACAACTAAGCGTCACGCATGACAGCAGGAAGGGACTAATACCCATCAAGATGGGGACGGGAAGGCGGTGACCAAGGTTGCTTCTTCCCATGAGGGCTTGTGTCCGAAAAGATGAACGTTGATATTGTTCCGAAGGGCATAAAAGAAATAAAGTATTACAATAATATGATGATGTGTTATGACCAAGGTTGCTTCTTAACTGAATTTTATCCATAATTTGAATCATATCATCAAACAAAACACAAATCGATAGCTATTTTTATCATGACTTAACGAACTCTTTCCAATTTTGTTTTCAACCTATTTCGGCTTTAATTGTTTCTTTGTTCATTAGATACTCAAAAAATAAAAACAAAATGCATAGTGCTCAAAAGAGAAACCAGTCCATGTATTAACACATAGCCAACTCATTTGAATTTGAAGTTGAACGTTGAACGTTGAACTCAGAAGAGCTTTTTTTCTTCGTCCTCTATTTGGTTTACACTCCGCCGCGCCACATTCCCGCCTTTCAACTCTCCATAAAAGCCAAAATCTCCTCTTCGTTTTTTCCCACTTTTTTAACTACAATTTGTTCATGCAATCATCACACAACTAATTAATTATCTTTAAACTATGTTATTTTCATCGTATTTTCTTATTTTTTTAAAGTATATTTCAGTACCTTCTCAAAATATTTGTCGACATGGCTCCTCAGTCCAAGTAGTTTTTCTGCACATGTTGAAATTACTTTGAAGATTGGCAACGGAAAAAATCATTTTTTTAAATTTAAATTACCAAGTGGAGTTAAAAGACTTGGTTAACTGTCAATTTAATACTTGTTTTCCATTACTTTATATGTTTTTTTCCAGTCATTTTCTATGAGAATTAGAGAAATGAAGTGCAAATTAAATTACAATATTGTGTTTCTTAGTATTATCATTGGTATTCAAATCCAAATTTTCCCTTCACATAATGTTTTTGATGCTATTTTTTCCATTCAAATTTCAGCATTCATCCCCAAGAAGCTACATCCCAATTCTTCGTTTAAATTTTTAATTTTTTTACCCAAAAAAATAAAAGGGCTTTCTGATAATAGTTGTAAAGACCCCTTTCTTAATTTTCTTTACACTTTTTTTAAAAGCAAAATGATAAATGTCTTACTACAAGACACTTCGTAAGTGTCTTATTTTGACTTAAAAATCATACTATTATATTTTTAAATTGAAAAAAATGGTAGGATCCAATATCAGAAGTATATTACAACTTATAAATTATATAAATCATCTTTTTATCTATAATTTATCACATTTCTAAAATACACATAACATATGTACTTGTGGATAAGGTTAATGCAATTAGGGCATTATTTAATACTTTGTCAACGTAGTTGATGAATATTTAAGCTTAATAATTCATAATTAAGTGTAATCATTGAAAACTTTATGATTTTAAAACACAAAACATGTTAATTTATGATGAGGCAAGACACTTAAACGTGTCTTATGGTAAAACATATATCACTACCCTTTTTAAAATAACCCAACCGGCCAATAGGTGATAGTTTTATATATAAGATTAATTAGTCCACAAGAAATTATTATTTTTTAAAAGTTTATATTATTTAGACATGATAAATTTTATGGAACAATTTTATAGTATTCGATCTGTCCCAAATTATTTCTTAAGAGTTTATATTATTTAGACATGATAAATTTTACGGAACAGATGAAGTAATTTATTTTGCAGTATTTATAGCAGCCTGGTATTTGCTTGGACATGGAGTTAGATTCTCTGAAATCTACAGCTACGTACACCAACTATTATAGTTTTATCAACACGCGTTGCAAAACTGTATTGGAATCTTTACCTTGAATTAAGCTCATGATTCCAACGCTTCTGAAGGTTATGAATATCATTAATGAATCTTCCTATCTTATTCCTTTTGATAACTCCATGTTAATTTTATACATGAGTGTCAAATTTATGGAAAGAAACAGCTTTGAATATGGATCTTCCTAGATATATATACAAATATATATATATATATATGTATGTGTGTGTGTATGTATATATACATACATACATACATATACATATACATATACATATACATATACATATACATATGTAGAGAGAGAAATGATAACATATAGAGGATTAGAGATATTTGAATGATTTGAGATGGCAACCTATACTGTAATCTTGAGAGTATATACTGCTATTAATCACTTGACATATTTTATTCATGTATATTTGTCATGTAAGTAAGATCTAATATACGTTTGCTTAAGTGACTTATAAAAGTGCATGTACTTAGGAGTATGGTATATGAATTGTTTGATATGTGCCTTTGATCCACAAATTACTCTTTTCATACCAATAAGAAATGGAAATGACTACTTATTCTTGCTAAAATTTGATATCTTGATATAACAAGAAGGATATACTGGCAAGACATATAAAAGTTAAAGTGCAAACACCAATACACCATATCATCTCTTTTTCATGGATTGTTGGAAATGATGTAGAATATACACATATGTAAATAATAAGAATTACAACAATAACGACAATTTTCAATATAGGCTTCACTTTTATAGGAACATAAAAAGAAACTGAATGAATGGAAAAAATTAAAAACACATATTGATTGTATTACTAACATAATAATGTATGAGACACATATTAATATTGCCCTTATACTATATATTACCATAACAATTTATCTCCTTATTATAATATAGTGATATTTGATGGTTTTATCATTTCAAAGAATGTGATCATTGATAAGGTAATCTTGAGCCTAATGCGACAATTAGAATAGAAATTAAAATCAAGGGTTTGATTGATTCATTGTAAGGCCCCAGAGTCCAGATGATGACTGGGATCACCGTCGGATATTCACATCACATTTGGATCATCTATGAAACCTAATAATTAATGCAATTAATGAAAATAAAAAGATACTTTTAGAATTTGACTTTCAGTAATGATTTTATAATTCATAAATTGTGCATCGATCATTCAACTTCTTTCTTACGACTAAATGTCTTGTCAAAACCAAATTAAATTACTAGAAAATTGTTGCATAAAACATGGGACCTTATGCCTTGTAATTAGCCCAGTTGTATTAATTGCCTGCCTGTTGGAATCAAGGTGGCTTTTGGATCAATCCAAGGAATAATCATCAAGATTATTTAAGGATTAAAGCTTGATTCTGCTTGATTAGATGTGTACACACCCCTAATTATATATTACATGTAATTATGAATCTAATTGAGAAAAAAGAGTAATTAATTATCAAGTACATTAGGGGTCATTTTAGCCGACCAATTGGAAAATGATTATAAATTATATCTAACCTTCAAATGATCGAATATAAATATACTTACTCCCTCACAAATATATAATTTTTTTTCCAACAAAGAAAGGAAAATTTTATGGTGGAAAATTTCTGCTTATCAAAGTCCACAGCCTATGACGTAATGCATGTCCTGCATTTGTTATTTTCTTTCCATTTTTAAGTGTTCATATTAGAGTATAAATCTATTCTTAGACATCCAATTATTGATTTAAACTTTGGTTAATATTATTTTTGAATATGGTATCATAACCTTTTTGACCAAAAGGTCTCGAGTTCGAATCTCAGCAGCCCTCATATTGATTTATTGCACAAGATAGGTGGGCATTTGCAGCAGCTACACTTCAAGCTCAAAGGACATTCGTGTAAGAGGACGTGTTAGAGTATAAATCTATTCCTAAGTCTTCAAATATCAGCTTAAATTTTTAGTTGATATGGTTCTTGAATAGTGCAAATAATATATCCTTTTTAGTATTAGAAAACTTAGGTGATTGAACATAAGTGTTCATATTGGCGTTAGGTCACACGTCTTAAGACCGAATAAGTACCTATTGCAATTCTTAAAGATCATCCACCAGGCCATTAGGGCTGAATTCTTACTTTAGTTGTCGTTATTCCTTATTAAGTATGGCAACTTCTGTTTTGGCGTATTCATGTGGTACGTAAGAGACTAAGAGTATATTGTAATTTGTGTCTTTGCTGACATACGACTTTTAAGACTTACAATTACAACTTGCCTTTGCGAACCATAATCGACATGGTTAATTAACTAATTGACCATTTTCTGAAATCAAAAAGTTGTATCATCATAGAAATATATTGCTTCAACATGATATAATATATGAAACAAAATCATAGGTTTACTCTTCTTCTGCTGAGTATTTAGAATAGGATGTATTTTTATGCGTTAGTTATATTGCTACTTATTTTACAGGCTTACCAATTATTACAAAAATATGTTCACCTCATAACGTACATGTACTCTAATTAATAAAATTTAGGTATTTGATTTTACGATACACCCAGACAAATTAAGTTTACAATGCGAGTTTAATGCATAAAAATCATTCGGAATGGAAGCCGGGGATGTAATTATTGTACGACATTGTAGAAGTAGTACAATTCAAGGCCTCCAAAATAATGAAAATGAATATGGTCAGCAATTATCATAATATCAAGTTAAACAATAAAGGCAAAAATTTTGCAATACATGAAGTTTGTTTAATTATGTAGCTTGATCATGATGACGGCATCAAAGTTAATTAAACACAACGTATTACATTAAGACAAGATCAACAGAAGTTAGTTAGGGAGCTTAGCTAATCATGAGCCATAATTAATTATATCATTATATTCTATTGTCGGTGAACTTATGGCAAGTTGATCGATCATGGCGATTGTGATGTTTGGCTCAAATTCATTCTGATAAGGATTTCATCAAGTCACTGGGACATGCAAATCGGCTAGCTGGGGACGACCAATAGTTCCACTTCAATTCCTTTAATTTTGAATTATGGTAAATTGTCAGCATAGCAAGTTGGCCAATTGGGGAGTAAACCTCGCAGGAATTATTTATCGAAGAGCAGTGGGTGCCTTGCGTTCCATCGTACAAGGTCAGTGTCCATTTGGGAGGAGAGTAAGTTAGAGGAGTACGGGTAAATAAAAGTAAGGAGGAGTAGGAGTATGAGAGAGTAAATAAAAGTAAGTTGCTCACCCTTGTTTGAAAGTTTAAGAGGAATAAGGACTAATCCTTATTTGAAAGAATAGGACAGTAAATAAGAGTAAGTGAAAGAATTGATATATATATATACCCCCACTAAATAGATTAAAATATATTATATTCAGAATTGTAGAGATAAATATGTAAACTACTCTTTTTTACCGCTCTTTACTCATCCTTACGCTTCATTTTGGAGTGCGAGAAA
This sequence comes from Selenicereus undatus, assembly GCA_017589665.1. Taxonomy (NCBI): domain Eukaryota; kingdom Viridiplantae; phylum Streptophyta; class Magnoliopsida; order Caryophyllales; family Cactaceae; genus Selenicereus; species Selenicereus undatus. Next base: position 112,894,673 of record JACYFF010010365.1, on the reverse strand, counting down.
ATGGAGGGTTGAGGGGAGTAAGAGAAAGTCAGAGTTACTCTCCCTAACTCCTCCTTAACCTCATTTTCTTACTTTCAAACATGGGTAAAGGCGAGTACTCACATTTCCTTACTCCCCCTTTACTCTTCCTTACTCCCATCCAAATAGATCAAAATATATATTAAAAATGAATACATAATAAATATACATATAAAAAAATATATACATGTAAATACTAAGAATATGTGCTATAGTACATATGTCATAATTATAGCACTAGAGGATGAATTAACGATTGGAAAAAAGGGCCTCTGTCCCACCTACCCACTCACTTTCGTCCTTGTAACTTCAAAAATTAAACCTCTGTGATCTCTTTATTAAAAGCATCGTAATTAGCGTATTTTTGACACTAAAATAAGACTGAAATAAAATCTATGCAGCCAATGAGTGACTGGGGTGGGATTTTTCTGATATCCTGGATAACACCTATTCGCTGCATTTGGCGATTCTGAACAGCGCAGCTTAAGATTCTCATGCCTGGAAATTTAATTCCCTCTTCATTTTGCCTTGTGAAAATAGTGCTTTTGAACCTTTAGGTTTGGCCAAAAGCCTGAGACCTTTCATTGGTTTTTTTCTCCATGTTTTTCAACCTACACGAAAAGTTGTCTTTGGCTTATTATCACTTGTCAATTTATTAACAAAATCTTTCATGAGTCCATAACCTTTACAAGGTTGTTTGGTTCATTGTTCTTTTGTTATTAGCGTGAATTTTGACTATAAAACTATAGCCGAATTTTGACAGAAAGTTGATCCATCGTACGTTTTGACAAAAATTTTAACCAAAAAGTAAGGATTTTGACGTTGTCTCAATTATACGGATCTCAATATAATTTTTAATTGACTATTTTGACGAAAAGTTGATCCGTCTAAATTTTTAACAGATATTTTGACGGAAAAGTGAGGATTTTGATAGGGATGAATTGAACGGTTTAGAAGAAGTGAAGAGAAGAAAGCATGAAAAACGATGATTGAATCAACAACAGACGCACGCACCATCAACGGTGTTTGGACCTTGGATTAATCCAAACACCAATAGAAAATTAAAGTTAAGTTTGGTTAATTGTCATTATTGGTAACTTTTCCAAAAGCATGCACTTTCTCTCCTGAACCCTGGGAATCAATATTAGTCAACTTTAACTGCTGATCCTCATTTGGAGGAGAATTAATTTTCCAAAACTTTACTCAATTTTGTCTCTCTTTTCCTCATTCGGTGGAGCCAATCCACCACTTATTACTTAATTAACTTTTACATGTTTCTTTATTAACTATCCACAGGGTTTTTCAATCATTTCTGTATTGCATATTGTTGCACATAGATGCATAATATATAAATTTCTTAGTAATTTTGTTGTAAACTGAAAATTTTATTAAAATAAGATAATGTATCAGAAAACGATGCACACGATTCTAACTCATAAAATCACCTTAAATTAGGATGTAAAATCAAGTTGTAATTTTGTAAACGTAATTAAATTTGTATTGAATTTATTTTTAAACACAATATCAGAAACTACTTAGCCTCAAAGGTCAAAAGAAATTTACATGAATAGGCTATTATATTAAGATTTGCGTTAATTTGGTTACTTAACAACTCACAAACACCAAATAACTATATTATTTATGATTCCGATACATGATACTCAGATACTCGATCCGTAGGGGCCATAGCTCAAACCCGGGTGTCAATGAGCAATGTAATTAAGGGCATAATTAATAGCTAGTATATTCTATATCCAGGTGGGTCCAGATTCATGTAAGACGTGGGATACAATTGCCTGATGCCTTTTTTCTCTCTCCTAAGCCACAGCTATAAAATGAGCCTCTTCCCTCATTAACGTCGATCCATAAACACACTCAAGATAAATTTCTCTCATCTTCTCCTCTAATCCTCTTCCTTATCATTCTGCTAATTAACTAGCTTTTTTAGCAAATTAAAGCATTAATTCCAGTCCAATGGCACTCCCTGTAACTGATGAATATGGAAAAACCGTCAAAGATGCCTGGGACTACAAGGGTCTCCCCGCCAATCGGTCCAAGACCGGCGGTTGGATCAACTCCGCCATGATTCTAGGTCTGTATTATATATCAGTCTTTGTACCTCCCTTCTCGGCCCTCAGGCAGATAAAACAATAGATACTGCTTGAGGGCCGGCTATTTTAGAGCCTCATACTATCATGCCATCTCTAAAGTGACACGTATATAATTACAGATTAATTTAAGTGGGGTTACCGTTTTGTTTTGTTTTTAGGTGTTGAGACAAGCGAGAGGTTGATAACACTAGGAATCGCGTTCAATTTGGTGACGTACTTGACTGGTGTTATGCATTTGGGAAATGCTACATCCGCAAACACGGTGACCAATTTTCTTGGGACCTCTTTCATGCTTTGTCTTCTCGGTGGCTTCCTTGCTGACGGTTTCCTTGGCCGGTAAACTTTGCTCCTTACCTTTAACGCTTTTTGCATTTACTAAACAAAGCTTTAACTTTGACTATGAATAGTTTTTTTTTTCATAAACATAAAATTCAAAATAGGTTTAATTGGTACTTTTTCCAGGCTGTTTCTTTTGCTCTCCTCAGAAATGACACTTTTAATAAGAATATAGGAAAGATACTAAGATGTACTGTAACCAATGAGAGACAAGGAGAAGTATGCCAACGCAGAACGTGAATATTTATTTAGGTCCCCCCCCCCCCCACTTCAATAAATCCAAGGTTCTGCATTTATTTTAATTGATAAAATCTGTAAAAAAACTTACACTTGTTTTTCTGTATTTACTTTTGACAGATACCTGACTATTGCCATTTTTGCCACAGTTCAAGCGCTGGTAAGATCATAAATCTTCCTCAAAATTGATCATGAAGTTTGATATAACATGAGCCTAAAGATGAACCAATGAATATATATAAAGCCTAATTAAGAGTAAATAACAATGATAATAATATAGTGGTTATTTTTACATGGTTACAGGGTGTGACGATCCTAACCATATCAACCATAGTCCCAAGCCTTCGCCCCCCAACGTGCCAGGAGGGTTCATCATCATGCATCCAAGCCAATGGGACCCAGATGGGGGTGCTCCACCTGGCGCTCTACCTGACAGCCCTAGGGACCGGAGGGCTAAAGTCGAGTGTATCTGGATTCGGGTCAGACCAGTTCGATGAAACAGACAAGGGTGAGAGGTCTCAAATGACAACCTTCTTCAATTGGTTCTATTTCATAGTGAGTATAGGGTCAATGGCAGCAGTCACAGTTTTGGTTTACATTGAGGACAATTTGGGAAGAAGGTGGGGTTATGGCATTTGTGCTTGTGTCATTGTGGTCGCCCTTATATTTTTCCTTTCTGGGACAAAACGGTACCGTTTTAAGAAGCTCGCCGGCAGTCCACTCACCCAAATCGCGGCGGTGGTTGTGGCGGCATGGAAGAAGAGAAAGTTGGAACTGCCTGCTGACTCAGCGGCTCTTTTCAACGTTGATGACGTGGCTGAGACCAGTTTTAAGAAGAAGCAAAAGCTCCCCCACAGCAAGCAATTCCGGTCAGTCCTCTTTTCTTCTCTGTCTCTTTTTCCTTTTTTTTTTCAATGAACCACAATTTTCAATGTGGGTCTCATTTTTGTTGGGTCTAAAGTCATTCTAATGTTGATAGTCTCTATTTTTTAGCAAGTGGTAACTCTAATAGAGTATTCATTACATCTTTAATTAAGTGTTTTTTAATCTTTAATCCTATCAATAGTGAGTTTGTCTGTGCACGATGACAGTTTGAAATCTATAATCATATAAAGCGTTATAGATCATTATAATTCTTTTGTTTGGTCATATTAACTGTAGGCATCCGATCTCTCCATTAGGGATTGAGATTATGTAGCAATATACCATATATATATATAAGCAATTTGTGACTTATTTTGTGATTATCACTTCTGTCTTGTGTCGCACCTGTAAAAATATTTACTTTCAAAAATCGAAAAAATAGACAACAATTAAAAATCTTAAAGATACAAATACATTAAAAAAAAATGCGCATATTCTTCAAAGATACAACATATTTTACCTACGGTATGCATGATTGGATGTGATGAAGATTCCAGTATTAGACCAACAAGAAAGTCTTTGTATGAATCTAATGTAAATATTTGGTGGGCCAAACCCATTTTAGCCATTAGTAACCTTTAGCATCCAAATCAAGACGAGAATCATTAATGTTGTTGGTGACTTTTTTGGCTCTCCTTGGATATTTCTCCCTACCACACCAAAAATTAAAAAATCCAGCCTTTCCTTTCACAAAATACGTCAAATTCTTAAAAAGCAACTTGAGCTTTTTGAGGTTGTGTATGCTTGACGCTTACCCCCTTTCATATATACTAGTCAACACTTTTTTATAACTTTTTATCACCTCCTACTAGTGAATTACCTAAAAGATTTTCAAAATTAAGGTTAAAATGAGAGTACTTTTGACCGTTGCAAGTAGTAAAATTGTCAATCAAAAAAAGTTTTATGGACTCAATTTTCATGGGCATTCTTAATCAATATATTATAAGTGCATGACTTTGATAGTTTTATTCCTTCTATCAAAGACGTATATAAATATAGATTTCCTTGCATGAACATCAGGTTGGTCTAAATAGAAACTAGTTTCACGATATTAGATTTTCCCTTTTAAATTAATTTTCATTCTCTATATTAGATTATTAACTATTTCATGATTGAACTGTCTCACAATCTTTCCCAAGGAAATTTTTTTGTTGGAAAGGGAATAGCAATGTAAGGGATAGGGATGAAGAAATATTAGAATACAAGGTAATAACCAGAAACATACATGATGGGATCATGTATCCTTCATACACTATACTAGATCATACACATACAAATAATTGAATCAACATAGGAGTTATACATTGAAGAATATAAAATTTTGAGAAGATGGGAGCTGAGGAATCTAAGGCACCTACACCTTTGTTTCCTACATAAGACAAATTCAATAAGCCACCTCCCCCAGCTGGATCCAAAAACCCTAGAGAGAGAAAGAGGAGAGAGAAGCCACTCTGGATTTTCACACCATACTGATACTTATGACACCAATAAAGGGTAGAATATTCATTTTCTTGACTTGGAGTTGGAATTTGATATTTGCATGAATAAATTCATGTGCGTCTTAAGCTAAGGTTCATTTGACCATCTTTATTCTTTTTTCCTTTTTATTTTGTCTCCTCAATAGTAAGCAGCATCAGAAGTCTTTGGATCTCATAAATTTTCTAGGGGAACAAAGACAAGTAAAGGCATCCTCGAACAATGCAGTCCCTGTAGAAAATCTGACTAAATAATACTCTAAGCCCTGGTTTTCTCTATGCTTGAATATTCTTCACCCACTTCTTGCTTGTTTGGTTGAATTTATTGCCCATTTGGTATATCAATCTTGTGTCCACTAGCTAGTTGCTTGACCACTCTAAACTTCAATTAAAAAGGCAATTATTGGTGCGAAATCAGCTATAAAGTATAATAAAACTCGACGTATAACACTAGGAATTAAAATAGAATTTATAACTATAATGATAGCAGACGATAAGTCAGAATCTGGGATAAGAACGCTACTATTTATTGAGTACGGATTATTGAAAATAAATAAATTAATTGTTGAAAACGTTTGGGATAATTTCCTCAATTAGAATTAATAATGTCTAATATCCCTAATTGGGATTTATGGTCTCCAATATATACCCCTTCCAAGAATGACCAACCGTCCGGATTGGTCATGAAAGAACGATACACCTTACGTGTATATTATTAATTTATTATGTTCAATGGATGGCGCAATCTGTAATTTTCTCATCTTTTAGAGGCTAAAAGCGTATTACAGAAAGATAACATGGGCTGGGGCCGTCCTCTAAGTCTTTAGCATGCAACCAAGCCCAACTGATTAATATATGGACTACACTTCACATAGTGTAATTCACTGTTCATAAGTCGCACATACTAGCTACTGCTACTGCAACTGCAGTTTAACTAGTTTGATCAACAACTAACCTTCTCATGCATGCTTACATGCAGGTTCTTGGACAGGGCAGCCATTAAGGCACCCGAAATGGGGGAGGACCTAAGCAGGGTAAGCAAATGGCAACTGTCAACCCTAACTGATGTCGAAGAGGTTAAAATGATCGTACGGATGCTTCCCATTTGGGCCACAACCATTGAATTCTGGACCATCCACGCGCAAATGACCACCTTTTCAGTGTCCCAAGCGACCACCATGGACCGCCACATAGGTTCCAAGTTCCAAATCCCACCAGCCTCCATGACTGCATTCCTCATCACGAGCATCCTCCTCACTGTCCCCATCTATGACCGCTTTGTAGCCCCCATTTGTGCGCGCCTGTTCCGTAACCCTCAAGGGCTCTCCCCTCTAAGAAGGGTTGGTGTCGGCCTCTTCTTGGCCACTGTGGCCATGGTGGTGGCCGCCTTGACCGAGATCAAGCGCCTCCACGTGGCAAAGTCTCATGGGATGGTCAATGACCCCTTCGCGGTCCTCCCTATATCTGTGTTTTGGTTGATCCCTCAGTTCATATTGACTGGTGCTGGGGAGGCCATGATATATGCAGGTCAACTTGACTTTTTCCTTAGGGAGTGCCCTAAGGGTATGAAGGCCCTTAGCACGGGGCTCTTCCTAAGCACTCTTTCCCTAGGGTTCTTCTTCAGCACTGTGATCGTCACCATTGTTAACTCGGTTACTTCTCACGCGCACCCATGGCTAGCCGACAACCTCAACAAGGGTAGACTATACAACTTCTACTGGCTCCTAGGCGCCATTAGCTTGATCAACTTCATTCTCTTCCAAATATGTGCCAAATGGTACGTGTACAAGGACAAGTGGCTTGCCGCTGAGGGTTTCGAGGTTGAGCTCGAGGAGTCAACTGTACCAATGGGCCATTGATCGAGGGAGGCTAATTAACTGTACGTGATCATTGGGGTTTAACTTTAATTGACGGATACTTAATTTTCTTTTTGGGGTTTTTGATTGCTGATCAATCTTGTGTATTTTTTCTTTCTTTTTTTTTGGAAGTTTTTTTTTTTTTAATTCCTGCTTTGTAATTTGGAAGGGGCATAGGTTTGTGAAAACTTTCCCAATTAATGTAAGAACAGAAAGGGAAAGTTAGTAGCAACGATGGACTACACATATATAGATTTCTAGATGGAGGATGGGAGTGAATAGCATGATATAATATTGTCCATGGGCAAAGTGGACAAAACACACCATGGCCACAACAAAGGAGCTTGGAAGAGCTTGAATAAAGGCCTTTTGTATCATACACATCGCAGATTTCTCAATATTACTATAATACCATCACTTGCTTTGATTTCATGCATCTTCTATAGCTGATTTTTCTTCGCCTTTTCGCCCTTGGTATTATGTATGTCACTCTTATTCACTAGCGAGAATTACCTTGTAATTTTTGTATATGCATCAACAATGTCAAGGACCCAAGGTAGAAGGTACTTTGATGATTATGAACACAAATATGTAATTGAACTATTTGTTATTGTAGGCCCAGCCCAATTTCCAGTAGTCCAAGGCAATCTTGGGCCAATGATACAAGGAAGGGGTAGAGGATACAAGTGAGGTGGTTAGGCACTTAGGCTGTTATCCACGTCAGCTTCAATTAGTTCAGTTAGTTATAGATGCTAAAATATCTAGCAGTAGCTTCAAGTCTACATGCTACAAAGATTCTCATATGGACTGAAACAAGCCTCTAGGTAATAGAGCATTGACTTGATCAGGTGCTTAGTCACACAGGGTTTTACTCAATCCAAAAACGACTACTTATTCGCCAAACACTCTCAGGGAAAGTATACATTTGTGTTAGTTTATGTTGATGAGTTAATGCTAACAGGAGATGATATTTAGAGCATTGCTCTTCTCAAAACAGAAACTATTAAAGATCTTGGTTTGGCTCGTAATTTTTTGGGAATTGAGCTTGCAAGATCACCTGCTGGCATGATCCTCAATTAGAGGAAATACATTCTTAACATTGTTTTTGATGTTGGGATGGTCAGAACAAAGCCTGCAAGGTTTCCGTTACCTAAGGGTCATCACTTATTAGCAAAGGCATGAGAAATCAGGAAGGAACTATGACAACCAACATAAATTTCCATGAAGAGAATTTCATAACTCAGAGAAAGAGATGAGACGAGTGAGAGAAAGCAATGTAATGTATTGAATCTTGTGGAAAATTCATTTTACATGCTAATTATCTGGTTGTATATATATACATTGTTTGCAACAGAAATTAGTTATGAGGGACCATCCACATCAGCTTCAATGTAACCACCTGTACAGCTCAGCAACTTGTATCCTCAGGTTAAATTACGGTGCATCAGTTTGCTGGGCCTTGTTGCATTGTATTAGAGTCTGCAGCTTCTGGACCTTGCATTATATCTACCTCTTCACCCCCCCCCCTTCAAGTTGGAATGGTGAGGATGAGAAACCATGCCAAGCTTGGAAAGAAGATGATTTTGTTGAGGGCATGATAAGATTTTGGTTAAAACATCAGCAAGCTGCTTTTCTGTGGGCATGTATGACAGATGTAATAGCCCTTCCAAGACTTTTTCTCTCGTGAAGTGGCAATCTATTTCTATATGTTTAGTACGTTCATGGAATACAGGGTTTTTGCCAATGTGTATAGCTGACTGATTATCACAGAACAGCATGACTGTTCTTAAAGACTGAACACCAAGTTCTTCAAGAAGTCTAACGAGCCATGTCACCTCTGCTGCTGCTTGGGACATCGCTCTATATTCAGCCTCAAAAGACGATTTGGAAATGGTGGTCTGCTTCTTGCTTTTCCAGCTAATGGGGGAAGAACCAAAGAGGATAACATACCCTGTCACTAACCTTCTGGAATAAGGGCATGCTGCCCAATCTGAGTCTGAGTAGGCTTGGAGAATGATCTAGTCAGAGGCCTTCAGAAGAATTCTCTGTCCAATGGTGCCTTGAATGTACCTCAAAGTGTGATGTAGAGCCTGCAGATGAGAAGTTCTAGGCTTTTGCATAAACTGACTTAGAGTTTGGGCTGAAAAACTCAAATCAGGTCTGGTATGAGTTAGAAAGCTGATCTTGCCTACCATAGCTCTGTAGTATGATAGGTCAGACAATAAATCCCCATCATGTGGAGACAATTTGCAGTTTGGAGGTAAAGGGGTAGGAGTAGGCTTTGAAGAAGGTACTAGGCTATCTTTGAGAAGTTCTGTAGTGAATTTCTTTTGAGATAAAATAATTCCTTAAGGGATATAACTGACTTCCAGCCCCAGGAAATAATGTAATCGACCAAGGTCTTTAATACCAAAGCATTTGTGTAGGTGCTTCTTGACATGTTGGATTTCTGTTGGATTGGACCCAGTAAGCATAATGTCATCCACATATACTGCGGCAATGGTAATGTCTGTGGAGGATTTGTTAATGAACAGAGAATAATCATTCTTGGACTGTTGATAGCCTAATGAAATCAGAGTGTTGCTCAATTTAGTGAACCATTGTCTACTAGCTTGTTTGAGACCATAAAGAGACTTCTTTAACCTGCAGACCTTGTTAGAGGGATTAAGTATACCTTTAGGAACTTCCATATATACTTCTTCATCAAGGTCTCCATGAAGGAAAGCATTATTGACATCCAATTGAGACAAAACCCAACCTTTTGAAGCAGCTAAAGCCATAATACTCCTTATAGTGGCCATCTTCACCACATGAGAGAAAATTTCTTGATAATCAATTCCATATTGTTGAGTGAACCCTCTAATTACAAGCCTAGCCTTCAATCTTTCCAATGTGCCATCTGACCTAAGTTTCACCTTGTAAACCCATTTGCTGGTAATAGCCTTTTTTCCCGGAGGTAACTGTACTAATTCCCAAGTGTTGTTAGACATCAAAGCATTTATTTCTTTGTTCATAGCCTGGGCCCATCCAGGGTCTTTGGATGCTTGTTCATAAGTCTTTGGTTCTTGATACTGGACTAAGGAAGACATCAAAGCATAGTGCTCAGCAGGCAAATCAAAAGCCTGGACAATGCCACAGAAATAATCTTGTAAATGATTAGGCTGATGATGTACTCTAGTTGTTCTTCTTAAAGATGGTTGGCCCTCAGCAATGGTAGAATGAATAGAAACTACATCAGCTGTTGGGGAGTGCTGATGATTATTCTGAGTAGTGGCTGAATTGTCCAGTATGGATACTGCAGTGTCTAGAATTTGATATTGCTGGAAGGTTGTAGCATTAGTGTGCAGAGGTCCATTAGAATCAGTATGTAGAGGTCCATTGGAATCAGAGATTTCTGAAAAGTAATTGCATTCTGGTGCTTGAAATATTTGGACATCTAGTATGCATTCTGTGACAACAGGCAAGGGAGAATCAGTTTGATGTCTATATTGCTGGAAAGGAAAAATATGCTCATGAAAAACAACATCTCTGGATGTGAAAACTTTAGATGTTGCAAGGTCTAAAAGTTTATAGGCCTTCTATCCATAAGGATATCCAAGAAAAATACAAGGGTTGGCTCTTGATTGAAGTGTATCCCTCTGCCTTTTTAGAGTTGAAGCATAACAAAGGCAACCAAAGACTTTCAAATGTGTATAAAATGGCTTAACCTTGTGTAACACCTCAAAAGGAGACTTATTGCCAAGAACCACTAAAGGTATTCTGTTAATCAAATATACTGCAGTGAGAAGGGCTTTACCCCAATATTTTCTAGGCAGATTAGATTGAAACATGAGGGCTCTTGTAACTTGAAGTAAATGTTGATGTTTTCTTTCAACCACCCCATTCTGCTGTGGGGTGTCAACACAAGAAGTTTGATGTGCTATCCCCTTTTCTTTATAAAATTCCAAAGCTGAGCCTTCTTTAAACTCCATCCCATTGTCAGATCTAATCACCTTCGCTGAAGCCCCAAACTGCTTTTCCACAAAAACAACGAATGCTTTTAATAAAGGAAGTGCATTGCTTTTATGAGCTAATAGATGCACCCAAGTTGCTCTTGAATTGTCATCCACTATTGTAAGAAAGAACTTGGAGCCATTATATGTATTGTGACGATAAGGGCCCCATATGTCAACATGTAATAGCTCAAAACAGTTTATGGCCCTGGTTTTGCTTAAAGGAAAAGAATTCCTATGCATCTTGGCCATTGGACAAATTTGACAAATTCTATGAGTTGTGCTATTATTACAGTCTGTAATATCAGTATATTTCATTTGATCAAAAGACAAATGTCCTAAACGAAAATGCCAAAGTTCTGTAAAAGAAAGGCAAGCTATAATCTTGTTCTCTGACTTGACTTGACTCTTGCAGTTCCATTTATCAAGTAAATCCTCTGTCTGCTGAGGTTGATCTCTTATGCTCAGACAATAGAGTCCCTTGCTTTCTTTACCAAGGATTATTGCCTTCTCCAAAGTGTAGCCCTGAAGTAAACATAAATCAGGTGTAAAGACCACATTAGCTGAATTTTGTCCTGTCAACTTGCTTATGGATAACAAATTGAACTGAAACTCTGGGTTATGCAACACATCTTGTAGAACTAAACCAGAATTGAATGTGATGGATCCAATGTGTTTGATCTGGGCCTGCTTTCCATTGGGCATTTTAATAAAACTATTGGTCTGGATTGCCTTTATATTATGCATCAAAGACAAATGTGGTGTAATGTGGTCGCTTGCACCACTATCTATGATCCATGTGTTGTTATCAATCGACGTAAAGAAGCAAAACTGTTTATCTGCCATAAAGCCAGCTGCCCCAACGTTGTCAATAGAAGACCTGTCCTGAGAATGAGCATGTTGATTTAGGAGTATCATGAGCTGATTGTACTGCTCATGTGTAAGAGAAGGTACTGCAGGATTGGTGGATCTGACATCTTGTGCTGGAGTGCTACTATACTCAAAACCTGCATTTGCCTGAGCCAATGCTGCCATTCTCTTACACTTGTACAATTTGTGTCCAGGAGGGTAACCATGTAGCTTATAGCACCTTTGAACTGTGTGCCCTGCCATCTTACAGTGGTCACAATACAGTTGCTGCCTTCTATCTTGATTGCCAAACCTTGTTGTTTTGTGGTCCAAAAAACCTTGATGCTGACCAGACTTATATCCAGAAATGTGACTTCCTCTTTGTTGAAAACCTGAATTATAAGATCTTTGCTGTGTTGCAAAAGCAGGATGTTCAGATTGATCAAGAAAATTAGCATTAAATGCTGAAGATCCACTTGTAAATTGAGACATAGCTGTGAGCGATCTTTGTTTTTTCTTCCTGTAATACCAAGTTATAGGCCTGATCTATATCTGGTAACGGCTTCATCATCAAGATGCTGCCCCTTGCAATCTTGTAATCTTCATTCAAACCTACTAGAAATTGAATTAATTGCTGATCCTTCATTAATTTGTGTGCAGTTGCAAGACTGGCACACTCAAGTCCACAAATACAATGTGGAATTGTAATCATACCATTATACTCATCCCATAATTTCTTGATTTGAGTAAAATAATCTGCAACTGACAGATTATTTTATGAGATTAAGCACATGTCTCTCTGAACCCTGAAAAGTTTAGTACTATCCACTTCTCCGAACCTTCTTTCAAGTTGCAACCAAGCTTCACTAGTTGTGGATGAAAACAAGATGCTCTAGCTAATATCTTTGATCACAGCATTAATAAGCCACAATATGACCATTTTGTCACACCTGTCCCACTGAGTAGCCAAAGGAGAAGGTGAAGAAGGTTTACTGCAAGTTCCAAGAACAAATCCTAGTTTGTTTTTGGCAATCAAAGCCACTTCCATGGCTTTCTTCCAGTGGCTATAGTTTTCACCATTCATCACAAGAATGTTATTTGGATTATCTGATGGGTGTAAGTACAATACATGTGATGGATTACCCAAAACAGAGTTCAATGTTTCTTCAGCCATGTTTGCAAACAATCTATACTCAACCCAGATCAAACCAGATTTTCTTGATCTGGAAAATTCAATCAAGAAATTTAAAGAGAAAGCAAACAAGAATCAAGATATCACCTGGTAGTTCAATGGGGGCAAAAGATGAGAGAGGATCTTAAGGATGAGGCTCTGATACCATGACAACCAACATAAATTTCCATGAAGAGAATTTCAGAACTCAGAGAAAGAGATGAGACGAGTGAGAGAAAGCACTGTAATGTATTGAATCTTGTGGAAAATTCATTTTACATGCTAATATCTGGTTGTATATATATACATTGTTTGTAACAGAAATTAGTTATGAGGGACCATCCACATCATCTTCAATGTAACCACCTGTACAGCTCAGCAACTTGTATCCTCAGGTTAAATTATGGTGCATCAGTTTGCTGGGCCTTGCTGCATTGTATTAGAGCCTGCAGCTTCTGGACCTTGCATTATATCTACCTCTTCAATCTAGGGCAATTCAGAAGATTGATTGGCTTATGTTTATATCTTACCTTAATCAAACCAGATATATCCTATTCAGTTCAACATCTCAGTCAATATTTGTCGCCAGCCTTACGTACATGGTTTGAGGTATTGGAAAGGTACAACAAACAAGGGTCTTTTTTACTCAAAGAGTAATGTTTTGAAGCTAAGGTCCTTTTGTGATGCTAGCTATGGAATCTGTAAGGATTCAGTTAGATCCTTTATAGAATTTTGTATTTTCCTTGAAACATCTTTGGTGTCATGGAAAACCAAGAAGCGGAAGATAGTTGCTAAGTCTTCTGCAAAAGTAGAATGTAGCATGTCAGCCAACGCTTATGAGTTGGAATGGTTGTCTGATTTTATAGAAGATTTTTTCCTTGATCCATAGTACTTGCCAATTGAATTGCATTGTGACAATAAAGCTGCTATGCATATAGTAGCTAATCCTGTATTTCATGAAAGAACTAAACACCTACTTGTAGACTATCGTTATACTAGAGATAAAGTCACGGAAAGATTTCTCAAGACATCTCATGTTCCCTTAAAAGAGCCACTCGCAGACATCATGACTAAGTCCCTTGGGAGAAGTACAACATAACTATTTGTGTTCAAGGTTAGGATTGGTGGATTCTCCCCCAATTCCACCTTTTTTTTGGGGGGGGGGGGGATTTACAGGATACAAATGAGGCTGTTAGGATATTATCCACGTCAGCTTCAATTAGTTTAGTTAGTTATCGATGCTAAAATATCTAGCAGTGGCTTCTAGGTTAGTTAGCTGAGATTCTTCTGCATATAAGCTGCATTCTAGCCTGAGAGACTGCAATTTTCTCTCTAACTAAAGGAATTTGAGTTTCTTATCAGAAGGGGGTGGATCTGAAGGGTCAACACTGAATCGATTTGATATGTGTATATTTGATTTAAGGGAACTGGGAAAGTCAATGTAATCTATGTAATTGTTCTGAAAGGTAGCAATAATTATATGTTATAATCGGGTGGACATGAGCTACATGCATCCACTCGGCTTGGGCCTTGGTGATTTGAGTTTGATTTGTTTACTAAAAATATTTGTCAGCTCACTAATATATTAAGAGGGACACTATTAGCATTGAACAAGGCAAACATGTCATGATTTCTGACCCAAAACTAACATAAAGTTAAGTAGGGCTAAGTACAGATTTTCAGCCCATTTAATGAGTTGACACATTCAACTCATTTAATCACATAGGTTAGATTTAGGTTAAGATTCCTAACATAGAAAAAAAAATACATTTAACTTGTTTAATTAAATGGGTTAAATAGGTTAACGTGTTTATCCATTTATTATTTACCCACTACCTTTTTATTTGATAATTAAAAACATAAAAATTTAAAACAAATATAAAAATGTGAATTATGATGAATCAGGGGAGCTTCAAATAGTACTTGCATGATATGATACGTAAACTTAATTTCAATGTTATATTACTACATATTAGTTGAAAATGTAAACAGTTAAATAGGTAATCAAATGACCTTAACTTGACCTGCTTATTCTAAATGGGGTAAACATATCAAAACAAAGTCAACCGGCCTATTTAATTGATGTCAACCCATTTATTTAAAAATTAAATGAGTATCAGTCCAGATTTTTCAACCCGTTTTAACAAAAAAGTTAGACTCATATCAAGAAATTTTCAACTCATTTAAATTCAACACGAACGTGTACTAACCCGACTAAACTGACCTATTTCCAAACTCTAGGCATAGTACACTTTATACTAGTCAAGCATTCTTTAAAATATGTTTTGTTTTTTAGTGTTGTTGTTTTTGAAGCTGCTTTTGTCCCATAAAATGGTAGAACTCTCACATAATAAATTTTCTTCATTTATAAAACTCAAATTAGAAACCTTATTTAATATAATATGAACAAGTGTTAAATAATTTGAATTAATATATGTTTGTAGCATGCTTTGAGATATGATGATGAGGCAGTTGATGTGAAAGGGAATAAGATTATATGTGTCAAGGAGTGTCAAATTATTTGTATAACATATGATATTCATGGAGGACGACCAAGTTTAATTTAATGACATATGATGCAAACACCATTAAACAACATGTTACTACCAAAGCCTATATCATATTTTTAGGAGTACATACTTTTAAAAATTGGATAATGAATCGGGTCGGGTTGAGTTAGGGTCAACCCGTTTACAAAGTAGATCGGGTCGGATCTTGATCGGCCGGTTAATTATTTGGGCGGGTTGGGCCTTTTGTGCAAATGAACGGGTCAGGTCTGGTTGGGTCGGGCCATGGACGACCCGCTTTCGGCCCTTTTAAAATGGAACAAATTTACACAAAAAAACTACGTATAATAATTATTGTTATGTATAAAGTGTTGGTAATAAGCTTAACTAATTGGAACATGCAATGTAGTGTGTCAAGTAGGATTAAAAAATAATGAGTTACTAAACAGATCGTTAATAGGCTAACTCAGCCCGACCCGTTAATATGCGTTAATGGGTCGACCCATTATTGACTCAGTCTATTATTGATCCGACCCTTTATTGGCTCTATTTTAAACGGGTCTACCCACTTGACCCAATGGGTACCTTACTCATTGCCCACCCCTATATACTCCTATGAACCACATCAGTGCTACATATTAAAGTTTGTCTATATGATAAATACACATTAAAAAAAAAATGTACAATTAGTAAGTGAGAGTATGTACTCTCAGGGATATGATATATATTACCTGTTATTATAGCTATAATTTTTTTGTAAGGACAAGTTACCCAGCTCATCAATGAAAATAAATTCCTAAAATTTATGAGTATATAACATAAGACTATTCTATTGGGGGGGGGGGGAGGAAGACTATAAGTACCAATTCAATATTTTCAATGTTGAATTTCTATTTTTTTTTGGGGGGGGGGACTAAAAAGAAAAGTTTACGTATAATTGTAAGGACAAAAATACTAATTTCATAATGAAAGGATGTGTTACTATGTTTATTATGGATACAATCTAAAATGCCCATATAATTAAAATTAATTTGGACGACTTAGACGATAAATTTTAAGGTTTGAAGTTTGATGGCAAAGAGCATTACATTATTACATATCAACTTTTTTCAACTTTGGCGGGAGGGGGAGGCGGGAAAATGGGCATCCACAGTCCTTTTAATTCTAGAGTAGTACTTTAAGTTTTTGTTGATTTGTTGATGATGTAGGCTTCTTTTTTTTTTTAAAAAAAAAGCTTTTATTTCAAAGGATAACTATTGATAATGTTGGAATTGACTTCATGATGAATTTCCATAATAAATATTGTCTACTAACTATAATAATAATAATAATAATAATAATAATTATTATTATTATTATTATTATTATTATTATTATTATTATTATTATTATGTCGAAGTCTACTAACAAAAATTATACTACGCTTTGATATATATATATATATATATATATATATATATATATATATATAATTCTCTTGTAGAAAATTCTAATAGTCCTTTGCATTATTTTTTTGATTCAAATGAAGCATGAAGGCAGTACTTATAATACAATGGAGGAGGGAGAATTAAACCTGAGACCTAATATACTCAAAATCTCAATTTTAACCACTTGACTAAAATTTCATTAGTAATATTCCTTTGCATTGTTGCCACAATCTATCAAGGAATACCAGTATGTGCAGAAAAACTCACATCCAATAATGTTTCTTGTGGTGGAGATTTTAGGTTGACATTTTAATTTATATTTAATTTTTGCTTTTGAGTAAAATAATTATTCTAGGTGTCCAATAGAAAAATATCGCCATAACTTATCTCCATTTCAAGAAGAAAATTAATAAACTTATTTTTTGTCCCTGTCAGATTAAGCAATGGCGGTGTCTGAGGAAATTGTCGGTGATATTGAAGTCCTCTAGCTATGCGCTGGATAAGTTGTTGCTTCTTTCAAAAAAATGATTAACCTATTTGAACCAGAGCTGGAAAACGGATCAGGTGGGATCGAGTCGATCTATTTAATAAAAGAATTAATTTCATGTCGGCATTAAAATAATTTAGATTTGTTCAAAATTAAAAAAAATAATAGGTTTTCAAGCTAAACGATCAAATCATGTTGACTTCGATCGGGTCGAAATCGGTTCGGTTCAGGTCAGGTTCGAATTACTCTCAATAACTTCGAGACGGATTCGGATCGAGTTATCATGTTAGGTCAAACTTTCCTAGTTCTAATTTGAACCCTTTTTTTTTTTGATTGATGAATCCTAATAAATCGTCCACAATAATTGCTTATGTGCATGAATTCATGTCTAGTCAACTCTGATGCATTATCATTGATATGTTTTTGCTAATTTATAAAAAGAGAAAATTCAATTGAGCGAAGGTGAGTACGTATGTGCTTCAAATGCGTCCATGTTATGGTGATTAGTGAGAATGAGGCTGGAAGAAAAATAGCCCTCAGATAAGATGGAAAGTTCGTCCTACTCTACTTCCAACATTGGGTGGTGGGAATTTTGGACATGTGGTCAGTGTATGGTCATCATGAATAGACCCTTTAAATCAAATTTGATCTGTTTTTAACTGTGCATTGTCAACTCTTTGAATGTACATTTCAAAGAATCTGATTTATGTCGAATGGTAGACGGTTACGTAATTTAATTGGAACTTAATTCTTCAAAGGATTCTCTAACAAAAATTCTGATTGTACGAGTATTTGCCGCGGAAAGATCACGTACATATGAACTTTCTCAAATTGACGAAAGTGTGACCCACACTGAGAGCTGTTGTTGTTGTTGTATTCTCTACCAAGATTGCTCTTACTTTTGTGATACATAAGTTTACTTACAAAATAACCAAAATAATATCGACCTGTTCACCATCACACACACGTTCAAATTGAACCTGGATGAGGGCACAAATTCCTTCTTTCGTGAAAGAATCGTGGGTGTTGGACTAATGGACCCAAGGTTCACAGCGCCTTGGCATTCCCCTACCCATAGCTTGTCTGACCCATTGGGCTGTCGAGAAATAAAAATCTGATGGAACGAGCCGCTTTCCATGTTCAAAAAAGCTTACTTACAAACTAATCGTAGACTTCAAACTAGTTAGACTTCGAGACATCTAATTTAAAGAGCATGGTTTACTATAGAATCAACTAAGTCTAAGATTCCAATATAAGCAAAATGATTCGATCATATGTCAAGTCGAAATACGAATCTACATCGAATGAACAAGTCACCGACCGAAGGAGAAAAATGAGTCCCAACAAAGAGGGGAGAAAAGACAAAATATGAACATGACTATCCCATCCGCGTAACTTCTATTTCCACTCGGTGAATTGTGATTTGCACAAGTATGTAAAATCTACGTAGAGTCGGCTTGGCTTTCTTGACTTTTGACTCATCTTTTTTTTTTTTTTTTAGCACAGAAAGCTCATGATTTATTGAATCTTGAATCTTCTTGGTATGGCCTTCTATTACATGTATCAACGGAATCAACCGTAATTTTGGAATTTAGATCAACGCCCTCTTTGTATTTTTCAAAATTTTCCATTCTCTTTTTTTTTTTGGTGCACGTGTCGGCCGTGTGGGCCTCCCGTGTGGGGTGGAAAGCCGCCGTTAATTATGGATCTAGTTAATCATTGAGCATTTAATTTATATATTCAATTGCCTAATCATTTCGCATAGTCTCCTTTGAGTCTTCCCCCTGTTTTGCCTAGAAATCTTAAAAAATATGCATAAATATGTCGCGAATAAGAAATAGAAAACTTTTATTTGAATCTGAAATCATATTAATATTCGAGATTTTGATAATTATTTTATGATTTTTCTTAAAAGAAACCATTTACATATGTCTAAAGTTTTCATATTACTTAACGTAATGACATAAGATACTAGAAAAGTGAAATATAATTATGGATGAAACCATCAGGTACAAGGGTGAATTTTGCTTTTCAGTAGCAAAAAGATAAGTCTCTTGCTGCAAGACACTTTATAAGTGTCTTGTTTTGACTAAAAAATTATACTATTATATTTTCAAATTGAAAAAAAAAATGGTAGGATCGAATCATGGAAGTATATTACAACTTATAAATTGTATAAAATCATTTTTTTATGCATAATTTGTCACATTTTAAAATATGCGTATCATATGTACTCGCGTATGGGGTTAATGCAATTAGGGTATCATTTAATACTTTGTCGGTGTAGTATATCACTACAAAAACGCCGCGGATCCCCGACGGATAAAGCGACGCGTAAATTGGACGTCGCAAAATATCAGAGAATCCGACAGAAAAGCAGGCGGGGCTCGACGAACGTCAAAAATTCCGACCGAATTTCCGATGAAATTCCGTCGGAACCCGTTGGATTCCGTTGAAAATTCCGTTGGTTTCCGTCGGGTCCGAATGTGGATCTCGAGGCGTCCTCTTCCGCATTCGGTTTTAAATTTAAAGAGAGAATGTCTCGAAGAGGAAGAGAGGGAGAGGGAAGAGAGAGAAAGTGAAGGTTGAAGATTTTTGTGATCGGTAAGTTATTTTTTTTGTTAATACGTTGTTTAAAATTGAAATAGTTAAGTTATTTGATATTTTGTACGCTTTAAATTTGTCGAGTGTGACCGTCCTAGCCGCCCCGTCGCTGCCGCCACCTTGCCTGTCCCCGCCGGTAATCCATTTGATTTTCCGCGTTTGAAGGTTAGTAGAATTGTTTCGCTTTAAAATTTTAAAATTATATTCATTTTTGTGAATTTTAATCTGGAAGTATGTTTGTTTAGTTTGTTATTTTAAATTGTTAAGTATGTTAAGCATGTGTAATATGTTTTATTGATGTGAATAATTTAAGTAAAATGAGTTCCATCATTATAAAATGTTAAATATGTTAACCATGTATGTATTTTAAAGTATGTTTGATTTTGTTGTTATTTTTGTGAATTTATGTATTTTTTGTGAATATGCAAATAATATGCTTTTTTTGGGACGTAGTTAATTTTTCATATGATTTGGTTGGTTTAATATGAAATTTATTTGTTCGTAACATATGGATGTAAATTATGTTAAATTTTTATTTCATTTGTGAAGTGTATTTATTTGAATAAGTGGAATAAAATATGATAAATATGTACATTTCACCAACAATGTTAAATATGTTAATCATGTATGAATTTTAAAGTATGTTTACATTTCTTGTTATTTTTGTGTTATGTATATATGTTAAGTATATATTAATATAAGTTTAGTAAGTATGTTAATGGTAATTTTTTCGTTTGGTTTTGTTTAATTAGATGAGGTGTGAAATCGGTGGCTTCATTTGTTATTGTTGTTTAATGAGATTTATGTAGAAAAATAATATTATTATGTGAAATTAATTATTTTTAGCATATATGTTTAGTTACATTAAGTGTTGTATTTGAGGTGTTGTGAGAATTTTTTATGATAAGGAAAAAGTATTATGTATTTCTAATTTAATATGTGACGTATGTTGTTCTGAATAATTAAACAGCATGTGTAGTATGTGGAAGCAAGCACAACTTCTCAATGAGAGCATAGCTAAGCAAGCAGAGGCTATAACTCAAATAGTCAAGAAACAGAGGAAGACAGAGCGCATGCTGAAAAAAGTTTTAAGAGTTTTCAAAGGTCAAAGTGCAGACTCCTACAGCCAGATCAACTTGAATCCCGACGATGAAGAGGACTTCGAAAATGACGACGATGATGATCCCACAAATTTATCCGACTGTGAATAGTTTAGTAATTTGCATACATTTAAAACAATGTCGTATGTCGTAATTAATATTTAATTCAACATGTTTCTTTTGACATATATATATAAAATTTCATATTTGGTAATTACATTATTACGTGCGTATTAATTTTTTGATTTTTTTTTTTGGTTTTCAAGCAAAATTTCCTACAATTTTTTTTCCAGATTTTCGATTAAATTTTCATTTAAAATTTTTTTAAAAAAAGAAGAAAATTCCGACGGAAATTCCGATTCCCGTCGGAAATTCCCTCCCCCTTTTCCCAATTTGCGCTTAGTTCGAGGTGCAGGGGTGTCCGACGGGATATTTCCGTTGGAATTTCCGTCGCAGGCCGTCGGACTCCGTCGGAAATTTTTTTGCGACGAGTTGAATCCCGACGTGACGTTTTCCGTCGTATTTTCGGTCGGAATGACCTTTTCCCGTCAGAAAAATACACTTTTTCCATCGGTATTTCCGTCGCAAATTAGATGTGTTTTTGTAGCTCGACGAATGTTTAGGGTTAGCAATTCATAATTAAGTATAATCATTGAAAAATTTATGGTTTTAAATTATAAAACATGTTAATTTATATAAAACAAGAAATTCAAAAGTGTCTTGCAACAAGACATATATCAGTACTCTTTTTAGTATCATGTGTTCGATTGTCTCAACTCGTAATTGATAGGAACCTTGCACCTTGGGGTTAGTGGAACATACATACATGTAATCTTAGGTAAACAAAACACACAAAAAAACGAATATTAGACGTGAAAATACGATGATGCTATCCACGTACATAGAGGGCCAAAAGAATGTGACATGAACCACTGTTGAAAGTCTTACAAAAGTTTTTCTTTCCTTTTTTTCTTTTGTTTTGTCTAATAGAATATGCGATGTTTCAATGGTAACCAAAGCACGTGTATATATCTTATAAATAGTTGACGAATTTTATACCACATACATACACAGGGTTGGCAATGGGGCGGCTAAGGGTTCGATTTAGCTATACCCTCACCCATACCCAGTTTCAA
The DNA here is from genome assembly GCA_017589665.1 of Selenicereus undatus. Lineage (NCBI taxonomy): Eukaryota > Viridiplantae > Streptophyta > Magnoliopsida > Caryophyllales > Cactaceae > Selenicereus > Selenicereus undatus. Next base: position 112,872,443 of record JACYFF010010365.1, on the reverse strand, counting down.
AATTAATACTCATACTCATACTCATACTTATCAGGTGTTGTAAAGTTAATACCCATACCCACTAGGTATAACAGGTATGCAGGTTTTATTCGAGCACATATAGACCAAAAAAAATTAAATCTATTTTGTACTCATATTCGACATCAAATAGTCAATATGTCACATGAATACCAAACTTCTAACAACATATCATATCACGTCGAATACACCTAAAAGTTTGTCAATTAAAGTAATAAATTAGCACTTGACAATTATAGTTTCTAACAAAATGTCTCACTCAACCCTTAAATACCATACAACTCAAAGTAACTAGCAAAATATCCAAGTATAAACAACAAATTAGAAATTTCAACAAACGGGTACGGGTTTTATATGAGACGGATATGGGGCGGGTATCGGGGGTATTGATAAAACGGTGTGAGGCGGGCAGGACCTAATACTCATACTCATACCCATTTTGGCAATACCCACCCCATACCTATTTTTTTCCCGTCTTCACCACCCATACTCATACCGATTAGGGCAGGTTTTGTGGGTTCTAGGAGGATATGGGTTTTTTTGTGCCGGCAATATACAAATATAATTGTTAGGCGATAAATTGTCGCATTTTACATGCCTTTTTCATATGATTTTAGCTCGTGTAATAATCTAATATTTAGAATTTTTCTTGTTTTATTAAGTAATCTTTAGGATTTTTACTTGTTTTATTTAACTTTGTAGGTAATAAGTTCAATCGGGCAAGTACCGCAAAAAGGAGTGAAAAAGGGTCAAAAACGAACGGAAAAAGTGCGCGCACGCAGAAAAACGGCATGGCATGCCACTTGTCCAGTTTCAGCCTGTTTCGACTTCTATTTAAAGGGCTTGCTTTGTGATTTTTACGGGGGGTCGTTCGGGGTCGCTTGGTGCTTCTCTCTGGCGATTCTTAGGTTAGATTGTAGGTTAATTTATCAAATAAAAACCTCAATAGGACGATTAGTTTAGGATTGAAGATTGTAATCTTGGATTCAACCTTTGGATTTCAAGTTCCTTCTATCAATTCAAGACTAAGTTTTCTTTCTCTTTCTCTATTTAGTTTATATGTTGTTCTTGTTTATGTTTTGTTAGTTTTAATTCTTGTATTTGTTTTGTTTAGTTTATATGTTTAGTTTTTGTTGTTAATTCATGTTATTTAGTTGTTTAGATTTGTTTTATTTCATCCTCTTTGTTTTGTTCTTCAAGTTTACGTTCTTGTTTGTTAGTTTAGGTTTTCATGTGTTTGTGATGTTTTGTTGGTATATTGTGTTGGTTTGGATTGTGATTAGCCTCTTGATGGCTAATTAGTCTTGTATTTGGCCTAACCATACCCAATCTATGTCTAGAACTTAGAGTTTTTCTTTCACGTCCGCCAAGTGTTCGATGAAATGCTTGAGAGAGCTTTCATCCATATTTTTGGGCGATTGACTTATGCTGAGAGGTGAGGTCAATTAGCTAGTGTGGGGGAGGGAATAGCCGAGTTCAGGACTTGAAAATAGTATCCGAATCGAGTTAGGTCCGGGTTTGCTAGTTTTGTGGTCTAATTGAGCTAACACCATGAAAATAAGTGGTTAGGCTAATTAGACTAGCTCATGACCCTAGAGAGAGGGCTTGGGTGGTCCTTGATGCATGGTGCAACCGATCATCTCCAGTTCGTGATGTAGTTTGGGTAGGTGAGGACTCGTCTCGATTTGTTGGCTCGTCCATTGGTCAAATCACAACTCCAAGTCGCTTTTTCTATGTTTGTTAGCGTAGTTTAGTTTTCCTCTTTCACCTTTGATCTCGCCTAGATTGATACGCTCCAGTGAACTCTGGCAGTTGGAAACACAATTCCCTGTGAACGACACCCCAAGTACTCAACGATACACCTTGCACTTGGGGTTTATAAATATTAAAACTCTGTTTGTTTTTCCCTTAACAATAATTAAGTATAAACTAAGAAGTTGATTACACAAAATATGATTAGATCTTAATCCATTGTCTACATCTCAGATCCCATCAAACCCTACTCAGTTTCAATCAATTACATTTAATATGATCATATTATTGGTTTATAATTAGAAGGTCGGCCAAGAATTTTAGTATATCAATCACAATGCACAACTATAAATTTTTTCCATTTTAATTTTACAATAATAATTCTTTATGGTTTAGTATTACAATTATAATGCAAAGTTATGGAAGCAGTGACACACAATGTTGGCATAAATAGGTAGACCTGTCGTTGTAGAATCCGAATCAGCTAAGAAATAATCCACATTAGTCATTCTGGATAACAGAAAATGAGCGGCAAACATCAAAATAATTGCCATTATTTTAGTGTTAACTCATTTTTTTAATTCATTTCATGATTAATTAGGATGACTTACAACTAGGAACACCCAATAATTGAGTTGAAAATTCCTTTAAATCCTATTTATAATACCCTTTTTAATTGGACCACTTGTCAACCCTTTGTGGTATATGTGGCTCGTCACCAACCAAAAGGTCCAGCATTATGTTATGTAAATTCGAGCATGATTAGATTGCTAACATTGACGCGATCTTCACATCTTTTAGTTAAGAATTTGTTTTGTAAAACTCGTTCATGAGAATGTTATCAAGATAATATAAAGATGTGATTAGAATACAAACTAACCTGTTAATTTCCTCCCCAAAATAATTTATAGGTACTTCAATTTATTTGGACATTAGTAAAAGGAGAACTGTATGATCAACTCCTTCTAGAATTTAGAGTTGATTACAGCATATTTCCTAGTAATTATGTAGCGTTTGGTTGAAAGTAATGCAATCACTATGCAATGGAATCAACCATGTAATGCAATTGTTAGTGTAATGGAATGGGATAATAATTGCATTACAATGTTTGGTTACAAAGTCTTTACAAGTGTAATGGAATGAATTCATCTACAAACAATACTTAATTTTACACGTGACGTGAAGTACTTGCAATTCAATTCGCATTTTATTTTTGGCTATTTTAATTATTTGTAGCTTCATTGATAAATATCATCAAATATTTTGTCATCATGATTACGATATTTCGCATGAGAATTACATCACTCTATTTCTTATAGATTACAATAATGTAATATTGTTCAAGTTTACTAAGTAGAGAGAAAATGATGATGATGACGACGACGACGTGAGAGAGAGAGAGAGAGAGAGAGAGAGAGAGAGAGACATGATGTCTAGAAGGTACAAAAATACAGTTACAATAATACGATCATGGTCTAAGTTAAATTTTATCTGATATGGATAGGAGAGAGAAAGAGGGGTGAGTGGAGCTTCATACCTTTAAAAAAAATGGTGTCAAACTAATAAGAGAGGGGAAATAGAAGAGAGACAATGGAGATAAGAGAGAGAAAGTTCCCAAATATAATAGCTTATAGTTGGATAGATTTTGATTCAAAGGTATGCAATCAAAATTGTTTAGGAAAAGTCAAGTAATGGTAATTGCATAGATTGAGGTAAATGTAATTACAATACAATCTTGATTACATTACTTAATGGTAACCAAACATAGTAATGGAATCACCATTACCATTTTGATTGCATTACCACTTCGATTACATAGAACCAAACAAGCCATTAGTGTTTTTCCCACCTGCTTACATAAGTCTATCACATAACACTGCAAGAAAAGACTTGCTTAGCAAAAGATGCATGTACGCGACGAATAAGGTTGTTTATATTTGGATTTCATTAGACATTGTATAAAGACTCACAGTGGTTGTTATTGCTATTGTTGTATGTTTCATACACAACAATGAGGAGATATTAAACTAACTTCTTATTACACATGTTCATTATGTGGATATTTTGGAACCAATCTATTTACAGATATGGATATCTGTAAAGATAAGACTGTCAATATATACTTGAATTTTTCGAATATTCACAAAATTAAGACCCACATTAAAAATTATTGTTGTTATTGTAGCATTCATGTTCGCTTAATCTAATCATGGTTGTAGTCAAATGAGAAAAAATGGGTTGTCGGTCCAAGTTCGTTGGCTTTGGCCGTGCGAGGTTACTTTCAAACCCAAATCTTCACATCAATAATTGTTCTCGAAAAACCTTTCTGAGGTTTCTTGATAACATTCATTAAGGGAAGGAAAGGAAGAATTAGGATACCCTTCATTATTATATGTTTTCTTTTTGGCCAAACTAGCCGTTAATGCTAGTTGCTTACGTTGTTAGGTGATTGAATTTTGACATTACGTTTCCAATACTTATCCATGACATGTGATCAAATAAATAGATTATCAGGAGCGACTGGGTGTTAATTTACTCGAAGATATTGAATTAATTAATACGGTTTTTATCTGAATTTAAAGTTAGAAAACTGATACTTGTTTGAATAGAAGACAGGATTTAATTTGGAAGGGGTTTAGGTTTACACAAGTTCTTGGTTGAGACCGTTGCATACAAGTTTAACGGTCAGACAAACTCTTCATGGATGATTTTTTGACGCTTTGCAGCTTCTAATAATATGCTGACTTTTAAACATAAAGGTGACTAATAGTTTATTTAGGTATGACTGTAATAATAGTCACAATTAAATAAACTATTAGTCACTCCAGTTAATTATTAATAGTTATCATAAAAACATATATCTTATAATATACTTTATATGAGACGGTTTTACATGAGACTTACTGGTGGATTTATAGTGTGTAACTATTTGAATCAATTCATGAACGAATTAATTGAAATGACCAACCAATTGGGTCTCAAACTTCAATCGTCAGGTCACAACTATAAATTCAACCCAATCTCTAAAATTCATATAAAAAATTTAGACATATAGACAAGTAGGTCTAGACATTGACCCATTGGATTCAGGTAACAAATGTAGTTTCAGTCCCAAATCTCTAAAAATTTAAATCAAATATCTAGATATGATCCAACAATTGAGTTCAAATATCAAATGGCTTGCTTTAGTGAGGTTGTCCAAATTTACAATCTTGAGAGGTCTAGGTTGACGTTTTGTTCTGATGCGAATTGATCTACTTGAACTTTGCCACTGTCAATTACAAAGAATATTTTTTTTTTTAAACAGAAGATACCACTTTATTTTCTCAAAAAGCATATCTATGAGACCTGATAACTTCAGGAATTTGTCTATGAATATTGCACTGTTATTTGAAAAATTGGCTATACATTACCAAGTTCCTCTTGTTCTTGTATCGCATCACTTTCTTTTCTTTTCTTTTCCTGTCTTTGCAAAGTATATATGCTCATTTATGGGTTTATAAGTGGCTCGATTCTGTGTAAAATGGGATGTCTAGAAAAAAGAAGGTATATATCTTCAATTCTCGTATATTAGGAGCTTGCTTTTGTAATGCCGCATCTTACATGGAATCCTTTTCTTCATGTGAGGTAGATATTAGTAAAATCAGTCCCGCAAAAATTGAACAAGGCACTTAAACATCAACATCTAATTAAAAATCTTGTAGATTGAAAATTGAATTAACTAGCATCACAAAAAGAAAAGGAATAATAGAATTTAGATGGAAAAGAAGTTTTAGAAGGCAATACTAAGTAGTTTTCATGCATGTGTCCCTAGTGTTGAGGTAGCCCACAGCCATACCTTTTTCTTTTTCATGTTTGATTCTTGTGAGTTGTCAGTACTTAAAAAAGTTCTTAGGACTATAAGCACTCACACTGGCATTACTTACATGATCAGTGCTGGTTTTCAAGGCAAAGTTTTTTGTCACATTGAACGGACTAAATTAAAAGAAGTTAATCATGCCACCATTTCATGTGATCAACTTTTCTTGTTTGGTTAATATCAATTGGAAAATCAGGCAAGTTTGAGAGTGAGATCTCCAAACTATCTATGTATATATTCTCAATAATTGATTTATTTAATTACTGTATTATTTATTTATTTTATCGAATCTATCTACAGTATTCAAAATTTGTGAAGAAGTTTTAAAATTTTCAAAAAAAATTTTTGTAAAGATTTACAAATAGTGAGACGATAGAATACTTCTGAAATTTGTAAATTACAAATTTGAAAATTTTGGGATAGAACTCTTTAGTTTTGAATGTGATTTTAAAATTACTTTGAAATTTGTTTTAAAATATCATGGAAAACACAATCAACATGACTATTCCCTTGTGCTTTTCTAATTACACTCCTGAAAAAAAGACTAGAGGCAGAAGTGAAGTGTAGCCGTTGATTTCAATTTAGAGAGTTGGTAGATTGATTTGGTCTAATTTAATCAATTTTTTCCTAATTAATTAATTATAATATTAGTATTAGGCCAATAACCAACTACCTTTGCACCCAAAAAAATAAAAATAAAAAAAGGCAACTAACGTGGGCAATGACCAAATTATGTGGGTACCAATGGACGCCTTTAGATGATAATAATAACTTATGTTTTAATTTAAAAAACTAGTCATGACGTTTTCTAAACTAGGCAAAGTAGGCTTGGGTCTCCTCCCTCAATGTTCATTATCATCATGTATAATTATTAAGTAATATGGAATTGTAGAACTATTATAAATTTTCAAAGATGGTATAATAATAACAATTTTCAATGTCGGTCCTGTTTACGTGATATTTGATAAAATGCAGACGTAGGTAGCTATACCTTTACAAGTATATATCACAATCCGCAAAAAAATCAAAATTTATATAAAATAAGTCTTTTTTACGACGTTATATAACAAATTTATATTACGAATAAACATATTTCGTTGTTTATTAAATGACTTAACTTACAACAACAACAACAACAACACCTCCCAGTGTGGGTCTCGCTCTCGCAGGGACTAGGGAGATCCAAATATAGGCAACATTACCTCAACCGGCATGTCTGCCCGTAGAGAGACTGATTCTAAGAGACCCACAAAAGAAGATTTTCTGAAAACATTTTATAAGAAAAGGATTTTCTGGAAACATTTTATTAAAGAAGGATTTTGTGAACACATTTTATGGAGCAAAACTAAGGATAAGCATCACGAAACTGAACTAAGGAGTACTAATAAATCAGGGGCAGTAGCTATGTAAACCTTAGTACAATAAAGCAAAAGAAGGTACCATACCTTAGCCAATAAACGTAGATGCCTTAGCTTACAATTTTTTAAATTGAGTCAACTTTTATTTTTTCATATCTTGGAAAGAGATACATTTCATCAAAAACAAACTTAAACAAGTTATTCCAGAAAAGATGAGAGATTCTATGGCAATCACATCGAAGCAAGCTAGCACATTACTCATCCGAATCTTAGGTTTATGGTTGTGATGAACTAATTAAGAAAATGCTAAGTCTTTCGCGGATGATTTGAGATGAACCCACTAAAGCCTATACATACTACATGATAATCCATCAATCAATTGCAATTAATTCATAGATAAGGTCAAACCATTAAAATAACATGGGGCTTGGTTTACTTATTGCAATTTAGAATTGCTTCTGAAAACATACATAACACCAGAATTGGTTTTCTTGAAAGTCTGAACCTTCAATTCTCTCTCCTTCACATCAGGTATGGATGCGTTTATATAGTACATGAGTTTGCATGAAAGAAAAACACTATCCCTAGTAGAATTCTATGTTTGTACAGCAAATAAATTGTACAATTTTAGGGAAACTCCAATTATAGTCCTAGAAAAACTCTATCACCGCTATCACTCCCCCTCAAGTTGGCGCATGCAAATCGAGAATGCCCAACTTGCCTTTTAAGAATTGGAACTGTGTGTGCCCTAAGGCTTTGGTGAAGAGGTCCGCAGGTTGCTGCTTGGTGTGAATTTTGCATAGTTGAATGATTTGTCCATCCAGCTTTTCTCGGACAAAGTGACAATCAATTTCAATGTGTTTCGTCCGTTCATGGAAAACAGGGTTGTGGGCGATGTGAATAGCCGCCTGACTGTCACACCATAAAGAAATTGGTTGAGTATGAAAGATTCCCATTGAGGCTAGAAATCCTTTAACCCAAAGGAGTTCACTGGTTGCAAAGGCCATGGAACGATATTCGGCTTCAGCTGAGGAACGAGAAACAGTGGCCTGCTTTTTGGTTTTCCATGAAATGGGAGCCCCGCCAAGAGTCACGAAATATCCTGTCAAAGATCGCCTAGTAAGAGGACATTTTCCCCAATCGGAGTCACAATAACCTACGAGGTGGAGGTTATTGTCCTTAGGAAGTAAGATGCCTTCCCCGGCACTGCCTTTCAAATAACGCACAACTCGTCGTGCTGCGTCCATATGATCTTCTCGAGGTGTGTGCATGAATTGGGATAAAGTATGAACGGCGTAGGTAAGATCCAGCCGAGTAATAGTCAGATATATGAGTCGTCCCACGAGTCTCCGATATCGAGTTGGATCTTGCAGGAAAGGACTCGTTGACACCGCAAGTTTGTGATTTGCGTCCATGGGGAAGGACGCAGGTTTGGCACCTAGTAGACCACATTCATCCACAATTTCAAGAGCATATTTTCGTTGACACAAAAATAGTCCCTGTGGTCCCCTAGCGACTTCGATCCCAAGGAAATATTTAAGGGGCCCCAAATCCTTGATGCTGAAACAATCATGCAGATAAGTCTTGAAGGTTCTCGACGCTGCTGTGTCATTACTTGCCAAAATAATATCATCCACATAGACAAGTAGTGCCATAAAAATGTTCTCCTTTCTATAGGTAAATAGAGAGTAATCGGAATACGATCGTACAAATCCGTATTCATGAAGTTTAGAGGAGAGTTTAGCAAACCATTGCCTGGGAGCTTGTTTCAAACCGTATAAGGATTTTTGGAGTTTGCACACCTTGTTGGTACCCACAGTTTTGAAACCTGGAGGTAATCTCATGTAAACGTCTTCATCCAAATCACCATGCAAAAAAGCATTGTTGACATCCATTTGATGCAGCTCCCATCCCTTTGCAACTGCTACTGATAGAAAGCATCGAACACTGGTCATTCTAGCTACAGGAGCAAAAGTTTCGTTATAGTCTAAACCCTCGATTTGATGATCTCCTCGTACTACGAGGCGGGCTTTGTACCGTTGTACAGATCCGTCAGAGTTGTATTTGACACGATATACCCATTTGCAACTAATGGGCTTCTTGTTGGGGGGCAAATCAACTATCTTCCAAGTGCCAGTTTTTTCCAGTGCGGTGATTTCTTCATGCATAGCATGTCTCCACTTGACATCCGAGACTGCTTCCTGGTAGTAACGAGGCTCACGAATTTTCATCATGGCCAAGAGAAAGCTATGATGATTAGCAGAAAACTTGGTACAACGAACATAGTTTTGCAAAGGGTAACGCGTACCTGAAGATTCCCATTTGGTTGGAGGAGCTGCGGAGACAGGGTGTGTGACTTGTGTGCTGTAACAAATATAGTCGCTGAGGTGAGATGGCGTTTTCCGGGGTCGAGATTCGCGCCGCTGTGGACTGCCCACTTCGTTGGGCTGCTGTGGAGTACCCTCAGTCTGCTGTGGTGAATGTGGGTCGTCACTGTGCTGCTGTCCATGCTCCCGGTCAGTAAACCCTGGCTCTTGGTTTGCTGTTTCAGTGCTGATGGGATGCGTTGCAAGCTGAGGAGGAGTCTGATCCTGGGCAGCATCAAAGCTCCCCCTATCGTCCAAAGCCCTCGGTGCTGGAGAACTGTTTTCATCATCCCATCATAATGAAGAACCCGGAAGTTGGTTGTGAGTATTGAAGGCCTCTGGAGAAACTGGCTGAGCATAGGGAAAAATATGCTCAAAGAACTTAACATCTCTACTCTCAAAATATTCGTTCTTCTCAAGGTCATATAATCTCCATGCCTTTTTGCCAAAAGGGTATCCCACAAATACACATCTTCTACTTCGGGAGGCAAACTTATCTTTCTCTCGAACTCTATTTTGGGCATAACATAAACAGCCAAAGGTTCGAAGATGATCATAGGTAGGCCTTTTTTGGTACAAAAATTCGTAGGGAGTTTTTCCCTGTAACAATTTATTTGGTGTTCAGTTTATCAAGTGTACGGCTGTCAAAACACATTCCCCCCAAAAATCCAAGGGTAACTGTGCTTGAAATCTAAGAGCCCGAGCAACATCCAAAATATGTCTATGTTTTCGTTCTACTCGTCCATTCTGCTGAGGGGTGTCTACACAAGTGGTTTGATGCAAAAGACCATATTTTTTATAGAAATCTAGCATCTCACTGGATCTAAACTCGACTCCATTGTCAGTTCTCAAGATTTTGACAGCCTTGTCGAACTGATTTTTTACAAGGGCTGTGAAACTTTGAAGAAGTTTGCCCGTTTCACTTTTCTCCACCATTAAATAAGCCCATACACTTCGACTATAGTCATCCACCAATGTCAAAAAATAACGAGCACCACAAGAAGTAGAAACCCGGTAGGGTCCCCAAATATCACAGTGGACTAATTCAAACAAATTTTGAGCTTTATTGTGACTTGAAGGAAAAGAATTTCTAGTTTGTTTTGCCCGAAAGCATATATCACACAAAGAGTCTCGATAAGTAGAGTTGCTCAAATTTTTAAAGAAAATAGACATGATCTCAGAAGACGGGTGACCTAGCCGATGGTGCCAGACTGTATGCTCCTCCTTTACTGCATGAATCTGATTTGTTGCAGCCGGCTTGTACACATACACCCCATCTCGTTGCTCACCCAATCCAATCGGAATCTTCGTAGTACGGTCCTGCAAAATACATGAATCATCACTGAAGGTTATGGTACAATGTAAATCCTTGCATGCTCGTGAGACTGAAATTAGATTACAGGTTAAGGAGGGGACAAATAGAGTTTTGTCCAAACTCAAGTTTTTATTCAACACAATTGTTCCTTGTTTATCAGCAATGGTCCTTTGACCGTTTGGAAGATCAATAATGACTGGGTCGATCTTCTCTATGTTGATTAGCGAGCCAACCTCTCCAGTCATGTGAGTTGATGCTCCACTGTCAATGAGCCATGGTGGCTTAGGGTTACCTGACAATTTTTCGGTGCTGCTTGCAGGGGTTTCTAGCAGACTCATTAGGCGTTGAACTTGTTCCGTTGTGAAGCCTGGGAGAGTTGAATTTGTGTTATGCTCAGCCACTCCTGAGATAGCTTCTGTACCGGTATTATTTATGCGTGAGGCTCCAGCAAATAGACCTGAATTGTCTGTACGTCCAGCTCCTCTGCCTGCCGTGGATCCTCTTCGTCCCGCTTCACCACGACCACCCCTGCCGCTCCGTGTACCAACTCGGCCTCCTCTCCCTCTGCCACGACTGACCCAGTTGTTGGGGTATCCGATCAGCTCAAAACAACCCGTTTTGTCATGCCCGTATTTTCCACAATGTTGACAGGTTGGTTTCTCAGTTGTTCCTTGTCTGGCTGCGAACGCGACTGCGCCTTCTGATTGCTCTTCCCGATCATTTATCATTTTCTTGTGGTGTTCTTCCTGTTTAACAATGTTGAAGATTTTTTCAAGAGTGGGCAGGGGCTCCATAGCAAGAATCTGACCTCGCAAAGTAGAGTACTTTCTATCATTCAACCCCATAAGGAATTGATGAGTCTTCTCTTCTTCGGCTTCTTTGACGAGAGCTTCACCGATCTTGCACTTGCAGCTTCCACAAGTACAACGATGATGAGTCGTAACAGTATCGAGTTCGTTCCACAAACCCACCAAGGTAGCATAATATTCCACTACTGTCATGGTATTGGTTTGTTTACAATTTGCTATTTTAGCCTTCAAGTCGTGTTTCTTGGGAATATTCGAGACGCCATATCTCTTTTTTATGTCATCCCACATGATTTTTGCGGTATTTGCATAGGCTATGGTGGGTCGTATTTTTGGGTCAATGATATTCAAGAGCCATGAGCAGATCGTAGAGTTCACCATATCCCATGCTTGCACTTCTGCAAGGTCGGCGGTTTCCTTTAACGTCAAAGCTCCAGTGATGAAGCCTAGTTTATTTTTTGATCTCAAGGCTGTCATAACTGCTTTTTCCCAGAGATCGTAATTGTTGCCATCAAAAACTACAGCTGTGATGGTAGTTCCTGATCCATCAGACGGATGAACATAATAAGGGGAGGTACTATCGATTACGAATTTACTCATGTTGAACTGGTTTAAAAGGAACCTAGCTCTGATACCATGAAAACATACATAACACCAGAATTGGTTTTCTTGAAAGTCTGAACCTTCAATTCTCTCTCCTTCACATCAGGTATGGATGCGTTTATATAGTACATGAGTTTGCATGAAAGAAAAACACTATCCCTAGTAGAATTCTATGTTTGTACAGCAAATAAATTGTACAATTTTAGGGAAACTCCAATTATAGTCCTAGAAAAACTCTATCACCGCTATCAGCTTCTCATGCATATGGGGGGATCTAGCTAGGTTTAATTTTGAGGTTTAGGGTGTTGTATGTTCTTTAATTTGGCCTAAAATATTTGTTAATAGTATCCTTCATATTCGGAGTGCTAAATAAGTAAATTAATATATATAGATGTAGAGTGAAATTGAGATAATTTCATTTATTGATCATTAAGGATTATATAAAAAAAATATCCGATGCTAAAAGATCAAATAATGTTATTGAAAGGTAAAAGATATAAAAAAATATTTACTTTTATATATAAGGAAGGTAATCAAGCTATTTGAATTAAAGCTATGTATTTATATTAAGTTTATACCTTCTTATGTAAGTACCTTATGATACATATATAAAGTTCTAGTAATATTTATCCTTCTATCTGAATTGGTATATGTAATGTAATCTTAAAGTAAACAACTAACTTAAAATAATGTTTAGAAGAAAAAAAAAATTGGTCAAAGATGTATACCTTAATTGAGCTCAGTGCCGGCAGGTTCTCATAAACAAATGGCCCAGTCACGTGCAAAAATATCTAAATAGCAAATGCAACACAGAAGCTCAAAACATCGGTGGATTGGATAATTTTGAGAATACCAAGGCAATATACATATAGACTTTTTGCAAACATGACAGCCAGATATAATTGGACGTATTAGCTAATTATTAACTAACAAGACTTGGGAAGGAATATTGGGGTTCGAATTTTTTATTACATGTAAATTTTAATACCTGAAAATAATAAGGTCTGGTAAAAATTTAGGTTCAGGTCGATTCAAGTTCAGACAAATTGAATATTCGGATAAAAACTTCATACCCGAAGCCTGTCCGAATTATAAATTGGGCACTCTATAGTCAGACCTAGATCCGGACATAGAATGTCCGATATCCAGACCTGGTTGTCCGAATGTCCGAATTTGTGATGCGATTTTTGAACATTTTGACCGAAATTTTGTATGATCGAACCCAAACTCAATTTTTCAATGTTCGTAATTCGACCCCGATTATCCGAATTTGTCCAAAGTTAAAATGGTTCAAAAATCTGGACAACCTAAACCCAAACGTCCAAACCTGACCCCAACCTGAATTTAAATTGGGACATAAATTTTGTGATTGTATCCGATTTTTTTCAGATTGAACAAATTCAAATAATCGGGTTGGATAGATTTTGATCAGCCCTAAAAATAATTCTAATGTACACAAGTCAAGCACATATTGTGTACAACTCCCTTCAGGCAATGCAATTAGCTCACAGCACAAAAAACTTTGTTCATTCACGGGCAACCTGAATTTTGCTCTTTATTGTAGCTCTTTCAAGTACATTTTAATTTTGTTGAAGTACTTGTTCCAATTGATGGTCTAGAACAACCCAATTATAAAAATAAAAAAAACCGAAAATTTTCTATACAAAAAAGAAATCTCATTGCATTTACATGCGCAGATAGATTGGTGATTATCATATCTGATTGGATGAAGATAACTTCAAAGTTTGTTGAATATAGTAATACCGTTGAAACTAGAAAGAATAATAATGTAAAAATATTAGATAAGGTGACTTATTTTTGAATCTCTATATTCATAGTTAGTGAGAAAATAGAAGTGTAAAAAAATATACATCCATACAAAGAACTCTTTTTAATAAGGATTTAATCTGTACATGTTTTTGATTAAAAAATGAAATATGTCTAATTCATTAAATTATTTCCTTAGTGGCTCAAGCATTAACGATATTTACTAATTACTTTTAGGAAAAGGGAGTTTTTTTTTTTAAATGTGCTTTTCTGGACAAAGATTGAGCGTTGAAGATGGCCAATCCTATGTAGGCATGATTTTTTTCTGGTCGTAGCCTCGTAGGGAAATGGGAAGTTCAGGTTTAACCGTGTAGCAAGTCACTACCTTTTTATTGCCAACCAACTCTCACAAGCAACCCAAAAAAGTAAAAAGAAAAAGAAAAGTACTGCCAATCATGGGGTGACTTGTACAGAACAAACTTCATAACGTGTGTGTATCGGCAAAGTCTATACTATATGCACTTAAGAGCACATACTCTTAGAAGACACATCAATGAATATATATTAAAAAATAGAATATATGACAAATACACCAAAAAATATATATATAAATAGGATACGAGAGCACGTACTCTCAGATGTACCTAATAATTTGTAATGTATCAGTCTCTCTACGATGCTTATCAAGGTAAAAGTGTATCTAAATTTTTTTAGATCTTATGAAAAAGGAATTTATATTAGAGTTGTTATTCTTATTGTAAAAGTGCATGCGCGATATGTAGACATATAAAAAATGCACAAGAAGCATTTTGTATGATGAAATAAGAAAAAAGAAAGGATAATAATAGTATCTCATTAATTAGTAATTACAGTCAATGTAAAAAGACTTCTTCATTAGTAAAGATGTTTAGAGAGATAAGACTGCTTGTCTTTAGATCTCTTTAGACTCTTGCAAAAATTAAACGTACACTAAAAAATAACTTCTTTTGTGTCTGTGTATTACATATATAAAAACTGGACGGGAAGTATATTGTATAAAAAAAAGAAAAAGAAAAAATGAACAAGAACACTATTTATATATAAATAATTATAGTCGGTGTAAAAAGATGCTACGGTCACATGGTGTGAATTTTTGCGTTGATAGCTGCCCTTGTTGGGATGAGAAGTGACAAAAGAGGCCCAGAAACACATAATAATTAATAAGATATTATAAGCAACAAATTGCCTAAGGATATATATATGTATCAAAATGTGGAATACTATATACAATGTACGTGGATATTGAACAGTACATAGAGATAGAGAATACCCCTTGAGATGATAACATTGTTGAATTACTACTATTTTGTGTGGGTTGCAAATGCAATCATGCATGTTGGTGAAATCATGTATGTGTAGAAATCAAAACGAAACATGGCTACTGTTACTATCCCTAGTGGTCATCTCAATTGTTTGCTGTATATTCTTCCTTCGGTTCGGATTTAAACTTATTAGTACTTTTTAATACTAATCTATTTAGTATAAGTTACTATGATATATACCATAAAAAAACGAACCTAATTAAAAAAACAATTTAATGATCGAAGATTCATACTGTACACAGCTGGTCTTATTGGCTTAATTAAGCATTAGTTAGCTCAATACAGGCAACAGACATCATTGAGTTCCTTGCCTCATATCCTCCTCCAATCCAACATTATGCGCTAGTTTGAACTAGTTCTACAATTTTCCACACACTCCTATGACCCACTACTGACCCCAGTATAGATAAACCAATAATTCTCATATACGTGCTTGTTTAAGACTACTTGCATTCTCACCTTCACCACATGATCTGGGCCCCTTATGCTAGAACTCGTGCATTATTATGGTTATAGTCGTTTTCTTATTCTTGTGGATTGTTAACAGGGGATAAAACATCACCAGCGTATTGTACGACATTAATGATGTCACTTAAACAAGTAGGGGGATACGATAGCCCCACAAATATTACACTTGATGTAGTCGTTGAATATGATTTGAGTTTGTTGAAGGATTATCTATAAGTATTCAGGGTTTTATTAGTGGGAGGAGAAAGAGGACGATGTGCTGATTTACTTTTATTGCAACCATTCATAATGCGTTCAACCATTAGGGGTACATTATATGAATGAGTAGGATCAAATCAATCTCCATATAGACGAATATGGGGAGCAAATGAAGAAGGGTGGGTACCAGAATTATGTGGTGCTACAACATTGGCATCCTTTACACCGTACTAAAGGATATCAAGTAGCTGCAATGCTGTGGAAGTCAACTATTTTTGGTGCCTACTTACTAAGGAGTATTTTCTTACAAACATTCCAACACACACACACACACACACACACACACACACACACACACACACACATATATATATATATATATACACACACACACACACACACACACACACATGCATGTACATAAGTATACACACACACACACACACACACATATATATATATATATATATATGTGTGTGTGTGTGTGTGTGTGTGTGTGTGTCTAACTTTCATTTTAATTTTGGTAACCTAATAGCTATGTGTGCTTCCTCCCCCAATGTGTAGTATTTACACATAAATCTTTCTTTCTTCCCTATGTATTTAGTATTATTATTATTTTGGTGAGAAAAGTAAGTAACATAACTTAAATAGCTATTTTTTCAAGAGTTTTACCTACATTAGCCTCATGAAGGAAGGAGAGCATATAAGTTCTTATGAGGGACCTTATTCCATATCACCATAGAATATGGTGATAGATTGAACCTAACCATCCAATCAGCTGCATTATTACCCTGCATAAAAACATGTGAGATGATAACATTATATTGTTACAAATATATAGATAAGATCTAATGTCCTGTATCAAAACCTGAATCTCCCAAGGTGCTTCAATAAATCGTTGAACAGCTTGAATAAGTATTTGTCGCCTCCCTCTATGTGAACATTTGTAAAACCTGCTTGAACTGCTGCATTAATGCCATTCTTCATTACTTTCGCTACTAAGATAACGATGCTCCTAAATTAAATGTTCCCACTTGGATGAATCTTGCTTCCCAATTACGAATTGAATGACAAATCCTTTTACTGCTCCTCGTGCTATTTTGGATCCATCAAAATTGATTTTGATGTATCCTCCTTGAGGCCTCCACTGCTATCCAATAACTCTTCTTACGGTTGTTGACATAATGGTTTGGGTTTGGTGCATATGAAGATTTGATTGTTTGTGTGAAATTATGTCCAATGCGCCATTCAACATTGACTCTGTTTGCTCTTAGTAAGGTGGTTATGGGTTTAGATATTTCATTGCGAATTAAATACCTTATTGTTCTTATTTTCCAAATACTCTAAAGAAGTGCAACTAACCTATCCACTTTGACCTGAAAATTAGAGGATTTATCATTGTGAGCAATTCTGGAATTTTGTCATTCATATTGGGGAATACTGAGAAAGTAACCCAGTTGTGGCTGGCCACCGACTAATCTCCAAACTTCATGACTGACACTACAACAGAGAAACAAGTGTTGTGCATTTCATATCGTCATTATAGAGAGGTCAAAGCAGATCAATGTTCAGACTTCTTTTTAAGAGAGTTACCCTTCTAGGGAGCGAAATATGGCATAATTGCTATAGAAAAATCCCTAATATTAGGTATAATGTCCAAATTTCAGATTCATTTGTACTCCTACATTGAGCCATAGGGCAAATTTAGCCCATAGGCTACGTACCCAAGTTACTGATTTAGTGAAAAAAAAATCAATGTTCCTTATTCGTGCCCAACAAATTGAATAATGGTTAGTTCTCGTTCAATGAAATCTCTAACCTAATGATTACGATTGAGACCATTTGTAATCTTTTCAATTTAATTTTGCTTATTGACCTAAATTGAACTTGTTTTTATTGAATTGGTCATATTATGTTGGGTTTTGAATTTGTTGAATTGAACTCGACTTAATTTATTCTAATTAAGTTACTTAAGATAAAATAAACTTAATCTGAATAAATAATTGAAGAGAACAAAGTCTTATTTGCATACTTGTTGCTATAATGTATTATATTAGTATGCATTCCCATCTAAAATCCAAAAAAATGATTAATATTCAACGCCATCACATTGTGAGTAATGATTTAATAATCGTGAGTTGTAAAGATAAACATTTGATAATTCATTTCAAATTTATTTGCTAATCAAGTTAAGAATAAAATATACAAAAAAGAGTGGAGCCGGATTTTTGTGATTAAACAAGGGTGATCATTGTGGCAATCAGGGAGGAGGAAGAAAAGAACGGGAAAAATCACTGCGCGGAGTCAACCTTACAGTTGACATATGCATAAGAAGCTGTAGTAAATTACAGGTGGCATGAAGGTGGGCTATCCAGGTGTCAATCAATCACTCTACATTATCCAACGGTCCTAAGCCATGTTCCATTTATATAAGAGCATTCACAATCTGAGTTTCCAAAATTGAAACTCAGACATGTCATTTCATCAAAAATTTCATATTTTTAAAATTTGTATTCTATCACCTTTTCAAGGAAATCCAATTTAAATTATATAATAAAATATTTTGTATAGATCTATCTTATATCATGCTTTTTTAACTATCTAAATAATATTTTTATATTAAGAAAAAAAATTAATTACAAAATCAAAAAAGGACAAAAAAAAGGTGGAATGGGGGGAGGAGCGCCTAGGCAAGATGCCCCCTCCCGTTTCCCTCATGCTGCCAGATGAACCCTGCCACGCATGGGACACACGGGACCCCTTCTCTCTACACCTTCCAACGGTTGCTACTACGCTAAATTACTCAATCTGTCCCATATTTATAGTCATATTTTGAAAATGTACAAAGATAAACATTCAATAAAATTTATATTTTTAAAATAGAATTTTGATCAATAAATTAGTGATAAATTTCTAGAAATGTATACAAAACTAGATGAAATGATATTTTTAATAATGAATATGGAGAGAAAGAACTAAGAAGTATATAATGATCCCAAACGTATAATTTTATAGTTATAGATCCGAGCTATTATTCATAGCAATTTTTTTAATCTTTTAAAAATCTATCTTCTATCATTATGATACTTCGTTCTAGAGCAATGTAGTTTTTTAATCTTGATCTATATTAATGTTATGTCATATGGATTCCTTTTATTTTTTTGATGCAAAAAGAAAAGAAAAAAGAAAGTATTTCATCCAATGGTTGCCGACTGCCTGCCTCCTGCTATAAAAACCCCTTTTTCTTCAGCCCTCCTTACTTCAAAGTTCAAACCCTCCACTTTCTCCCGTCTCTCTCCTCTCTGAGATTTTTCTCTCTCCTCCAGAAACAGGGGAACTAAATTTTTTAGGCCAAAAAAAAAAAAACATGGCTCTCCCTGTGAGTAGCATGGAAGTGAGAAGTAGTGATGAGACAGTTTCAGATGCATGGGATTACAAAGGCCGCCCAGCTGTTCATTCCACCACTGGTGGCTGGAAAAGTGCTGCTATGATCTTAGGTCCTCCTTTTTCTCTTTAATTCCTCTGTTTTTGTTCAATTAATTTCTGCCATGTTCTGGTTTGCTTATTTTCTTGGGTGTTTAAGATCAATTCATTCGACAGTTTAAGCGGATGTTTGAAGGCTCAGGAATAAGTTTTATACAGTAACTGTCGGAATATATCTGGCTCCGATTTTGAATGATGATTGACGTGCAGGAGGAGAGGCATGTGAGAGATTGACGACGTTAGGAATAGCAGTGAATCTGGTGACGTACTTGACCGGAGTGATGCACCTTGGCAATGCCGCCTCGGCCAACACCGTCACTAATTTTATGGGCACCTCTTTCATGCTCTGCCTCCTTGGTGGTTTTGTTGCTGACACCTTCCTTGGGCGGTACGTACTCATTGAATAAACACACGGGGTCATTTGAGTCAGGTTAATTTCAAATCGAGCTAAAGTTGAGTATGTAAGACATGGTGTCTAGTCATGTCTTACTTGACCAAATCATATCCAGGTTTGTGTCTGTTTGTCCAATGATATTATGGACCGAATGTTATCGCAATTCTTGATTTTTGATTTGGATTAGAGTAAATCATATTTGGGCAAACTCATAGTACGTTGTTTTGAGTTCAATACACATTTTCGCTTACAATCAAGTAGCATGTACAATGATATATGTTGTTGTTATGTCAAATAACACAATCATGAATTCGATCTTGGATTTCAGTTGAGTGTTTGATCCAAAATCAGTCCTTAATTGTAACTGTATTTTGCACTTATTGTTAGAGAGGCTAGACTAGAGAATATTCAAGAATCATAGTGTTTACTATTCCTATTTCCGTTACATATGGGAAGATAACTTTTTTGTTTTTTTTTTTTTGGGAACCCTTGGGGCTACTTTGAAAATATTGCAATACTAACGGGCTTTTGTTAACCAATGAACAGGTATCTGACCATTGCCATCTTCGCCACAATCCAAGCATCAGTAAGGCCCCACTTCCGTAATTCCTTTTTACATCCATTTCAATTATTTTAAGTAAGCAACATAATTAGCCAATCCTAACAAGGATGCACCCCTTCTCTGGACCCTACGTGAACGCGGGATGCTTATGCACCGGGCTGTCTCTTTAACAAGCCTTAACATTTAATTTGTAGTAATTAGGTTTGGATCCTAGCTAGTTTCACAAATATTGGAAATTTAGAGCTATGGATTAAGAGATAAGATCTATCTATTGATTAATTAGTAGCATTAACTATCTGGTTCAAGGTTTAATTACGCTAAGTAACTGTTATTCAATTAAAAGTAAGCAACATACGCTCCTTGTGTATGCGTGACTTCAAACGTTTTTGCCATAATCTTGGTGTTCGTTAAAGTCTTTACCTAAAAAAAAAAAAAAAATCTAGTGGACCCACTCAACAATAATTTTGAAATTTTTTAAAGTTTTACGTGGAGATTCTATTAAAAAGCACCTAGAAATGTACTCTGAATTGAACAAGAAGCTTAATGATATTTGATTAGTCCAACAATTCTCCACCCACTTGTTAGAATATTTAGACTATATTGTACTTAATTATTCACTTAGAAAATAAAGAATGATGTTTCATATCATGAGAATTTAAAAATTAATCTATTACGTACCGCCTAATATTAGATTCCTCAATAAAGGATCAATTTAACTTTTTTTTTAAAAAAAAATCTTATCAGGGTGTAGCACTGCTGGCCGTATCAACCGTAATCCCAAGCCTCCGTCCACCGCAATGTCCGGCGAACTCAGACGCATGTGCTCCAGCGACGGACACTGAGCTCGGGGTTCTATACCTAGCCCTATACCTAACGGCCCTAGGAACTGGGGGCCTAAAGTCGAGTGTATCAGGGTTCGGGTCAGATCAGTTCGATGACTCAAACAAGGAGGAGAGGGCTCAGATGACAAAGTTCTTCAACTGGTTCTTTTTCTTCATAAGCATAGGGTCCCTAGCGGCCGTTACAGTCTTGGTGTACATCCAAGACCACATTGGCAGGCAGTGGGGGTATGGCATATGTGCTTGTGCAATTATGTTGGCCCTTGTGATCTTCCTTTGCGGCACTAAACGGTACCGTTTCAAGAAGCTGGTGGGTAGCCCCTTGACCCAAATAGCCGCAGTTTTTGTCGCAGCTTTGAAAAAAAGACACATGGAATTGCCTTCAGATTCATCTCTCCTTTTCAATGTTGATGATTTGGTTGATGGCTCTAAGAAGAAGAAGCAAAAATTGCCCCATAGCAAGCAGTTCAGGTTGGTTTCATCTTTGAGTGCTTATATTATAAATTCGAGTCTATAAATTCTGTGATACGACGCAATTTGAATCTAGAAAACTTTAGTTTTTGAAAACCGACCACGAAAATAGGAGTTAGATTTAGAAAAAAATAAAAAATTACCATATATAATAACTCAAGTCTGTAAATTCAGGACTATCACGTAATTTGGATCGTCTTTTCTGCTCTTTTTGGTCCTACTATTTATCCTTTTTTCCCCCCATAAATTATTAGCCTAGTTAGCTTACTCTAGTTGTTGCGTAACTTAAGAAAGTTTGTAAAAGTTGTGTCCTTATCTCTTGTCCTGCTTGTTCCTGCCAAAATCATAAGACCATGCATGTTCTCATAGCTTTGCTACTTGTTTCTTGGTCCCCCATCTAGGCTCTTTTACATCACGTTTAGTTCGGGTTGGTTGAACGTAACTTAATCATTTTGAGTTCCGATGTGCAGTCAATTCTTCCTTAGAAATTTACAAAGAAAACGTACACAATCGGTATTGATTAGAAAAATCTTCAATCAATTTAATTTGCTAAAAGTTGTGCACGATTGTTTCATATGACTTTAGTGAGATGTTTTACTCAACTAAGTTTTCTGCATCTAACCTTACCATACTCAGTACTGTTATATGTTCTGGTAAACAAACTTTTTAGTGATTTCTCCACCATTAATGAGCCTCGCTATGTTTCTGGTTTTATTTTGATGAATTTGTAAAGAAAATACGTTAACACTACTTTTTTTTTTTAACTTTGACTATATTGATTTCTAAGTTATGTTTGTTTTGATAATTTAGATTCGATATATAATAGAGCTAACAAATGGAATCCTATGAATTGACAAGGCACCCATGACTTAGTGATGACTGATGACCAATATTTAGCCCACATAAAGATGGGGCATTTATGGTTGACAATTTGATCATGAGAATAACATGTTTCCATAATATATGACTAGTGGCTATGAGAATAAGCATCCTTCTAGGAGGCCCCCCTTTGGGGGTGAAATGTCTTTTTAGCTTAGAAGTAGTAGACATCTATGATTTGTTGACACAGTAGCTTCCAATTATACACAAGTACACAACAAAGTTTGGCCAATCCCTATGATTGTGGACAGCCATTTTCTCTGATCAATATCGGCCAGCCAACCCATGAATTAATTTCATATAATACTCGATTAGTGACCTTAATTGATTGATTGATTCCACTGTATCTTGCTGATTGATCCCTACTTTTATCATTTGCTTTTTAGTCTTAAGTCTTAACTAATCATACCCTTGCTTTCCTCATCACAACAATCAAGGGCCGGGGAGGGGGGGTTGTCAAGATATTTTATATCTCATCACTAGCTCAACTTGATAATATTTAAAAAAACATTGATTACATTCCCTTAACAATGTCTTAGATTTAATTACACATTAATTAATAGTTGATCGAGAAACATAACATATTATAGCGGTCCGGTTAACTTTAAAGTTGTAGTAGTTGTTATTCCAGTCAATGATCATGCGTGAGCTAGTAAAATTTTTGAAATTGTACTACATATCATTTCAGTTGATTTGTTGTACCGTATGGTTTAAGCAAAGACGAGTATGTAGTTTGAGTTCGAGTCCAAACAAATTTGTTTAACGTATCAACTGCCCTAGGAAGCTACTAGTATATAATGATTTTTTAATGAAAACAATGGGCAAACCAGGGTGGTCCAACATGGGGTTCACCATATCATCCACGCCCTACAAAACAACAAAAGCAAATACGGAGATGGTGATGGTGATGGGATATTTGGAATTTTAGGAGTGAACACACACACATGCTCTGCCTCATATTTTTTTCTGCATATTCAGCACTCAGAATTTGTCACAACTCACAGCTTGTTTTTCACAGTTCTTTATCATCAGCTTTATATAAAGATGTATAGACTTTTATATGAATATGATGTTGCATCAAACTTTTAGCTTTTGGTTCAATTCATCAGTGTTAATGTGTGATGAATTAACATATGTTCTGGTTTTTTTCAGATTCTTGGACAAGGCTGCAATTAAGGATCCTCAGATGCCGGTTGTTGTCAGTAAAGTGAACAAGTGGTATATATCAACCCTGACCGATGTGGAAGAAGTTAAGTTGGTGATCCGTATGCTACCCATTTGGGCTACTACTATTATTTTCTGGACAATTTACGCCCAAATGACAACTTTCTCGGTGTCACAAGCTACCACCATGGACCGTCACATTGGACCATCCTTTGAGATCCCAGCTGCATCCCTAACTGTCTTTTTCGTAGGGAGTATCCTCCTAACTGTGCCAATCTATGACCGTGTGGTGGTCCCTATAGCCGGTAGGCTCCTTCATAACCCTCATGGGCTTATGCCTCTACAAAGGATTGGTGTTGGCCTCATGTTGTCGATCTTGGCCATGGTGTCGGCTGCACTGGTTGAGATCAAGCGGTTAAAGACTGCGCAAATAGATGGACTAGTGAACAAGCCGGGGGCGATAGTCCCATTAAGTGTGTTCTGGCTAATTCCACAATTTTTCTTCGTTGGGGCAGGGGAGGCCTTCACTTACATAGGACAACTCGACTTTTTCCTAAGGGAGTGTCCTAAGGGAATGAAGACTATGAGTACGGGACTATTTTTGAGCACACTTTCCCTAGGGTTTTTTGTGAGCTCGATCCTAGTGACCGTCGTACACAAACTTACAGGCAATAAGAGACCCTGGATCGCGGATAATTTGAACCAGGGGAGGCTTGACTACTTCTATTGGCTGCTAGCAGGGTTAAGTGTGATCAACTTTTTGGTGTATTTGGTGTTTGCTAAGTGGTACAGGTACAAGGATAAATGGCTCGCTGAAGAAGGGTATGAAGTGGAGGAAGAAGAAGGAGCCTGCCATGCCTGAATTACGGAGGATAATTAAGTTATTTATCCAAAATTAGCATTGCCTTTCTTTTTATTTTTGAGGGGCTTTTTTATTTAAGAGTTTTAAATGTGCACTTTTTTGCAATGCATGATAGCTAATATCATAGTATATATGTTAACCTTTCTAAGCGTAAAAAAGCGGATGGCAAAAAGTTGCTTAAGCAATAACATTTTCTTGGTGTGCCTAATCTCTCTATCTTCCCCCTCCCCCCCCAAAATTGCTTTTATTTTCATTCGCCTCTATTTAACTATAAAAGAGGATACTGTTTATCCAAATTCAATTAAAATTCTGCCACCAACTAGATGTGGGAGGAGGGGGTTGATCTGATGTAACAACCTTATCCCAAAAAGAGGAGTGAAAAAGCACCATAATATTTATCAAAACAAACTCACTTGTCATAAATTTTAAAAAAAAAATTGCTTGGTCAACATTGTATGCTACATAATACCTTGGTGAGCAGTAATAAAATGTTTGTTTCTTTTGTGTTTATGTTTTATTCTGATATTGTCATTTTCTTTTATTAGTCCTTAACTTTTAATAACTATATATATATATATATATATATATATATA
>JACYFF010010365.1:112807471-112837325 GCA_017589665.1 Selenicereus undatus | reverse complement strand
ACACACACACACACACACACACACACACACACACATATGAGAAAATGCCATTTTTGTGTGTGAGATATAGATACTTAAAAATGCCTTTCACATTAAAAATAGAAAATATAAGGGGTAGATGCACCCATTGATATTAAAGGTACGAAAGATATAACAATTTGGAATGTAGCAGAAGTCACAGGTAGTTAAACAAGAAGTTGAACAAGGTGATTAAATTGGAATCAACATTTGAGTCTCTAGATGAATGCGACGCGCAACAAGAGCTTTTAAAAATCCAGCAATTAAATTTTATACAATTGGTAACTAAACTTTTATTATACCTTTCACTTCTACAGTGGGTTACAGTTTTTAGATCTATTTTTTCGCTATTTGTTATCCTACCTTTCTTGAATTGCATATGCTCTATTTCTACCTATGATATGTACTTGTTTTCTACTAGTAATACTTTTTAATGGGTTGTTCTTTGCAAATGTATTTTCAGTAAATTAGAGATGTTTTCTACCTATGAAATATATGCATCAAGAATATTCATGATTGATGATTGATGATTGATGATGATAATGATTTGACTGAGCATTGGGTTCCTTTGTTAGCACCATTATATTCAAAGGTCAACACAACCCGAATCTTTAAAACATGTCGTGTGGGAAATATGTCTGCAGATATATATATATAGTGGGTTAGCTGTTGATTTGAAGGGTGTTTATTTAGGTACTAGTCAAAATGATTTCGACAGATTTTTGCCGAAAGGGAAGGAGAAGAGAATGTGCACGTGGCCACGTACAAACTAAGTCACGTCATTTTCCCGACTCAAAAAAAGAAAAAAAGAAAACATCATATCTGTTCAAGGACCAAGTTAACTAAAAGGTTAATTAGGCTCATAGTTGAACGCTTAAGAATAGGTTTATACTCTAATACGTCCCTCACGTGAATGCCATTTGGACTTTTGAAACGCGGATGTTGCAAAGGCTCACTCTACCTTACGCAATAAATCATTATGGAGGCTGCTGAAATTCAAACTCGAGACCTCTCAATCAGAAAAAGCTTAGATACCCTATTCGAATATCAACTCAACCAAAAACTTCACCTCATAATTAAAGACTCATAAATAGATTTATACTCTAATAATAATATCATTTTCCAAGAAATTTTGCCTGGCATATATGGACAAATAGCATGGGCCCTTAGGAAAAATATTTCTACAAATTTTAATTTCGATTTGTCCTTAACTTAATTTAAAACAACACCACTCAATCCCTCAAAAAGCCAATTATGGGATGCGAATTTAGTGCATCAATGCATGGTACCAATGCCAAAGAATTATTGTGTTGCGTAGCTATCATTTGTGTTATTTTCATTTTTTTTTTTTAGTTTAGTTGATGGAATTCGAATCTAATTATGCCTTGTTAATTAAAAATCCTATCAATTTAATTATGCCTTGTTAATTGTATGGAAATGAATAAATTTCCCATCTTTTTCAAAATTAGTTGTATAATGTCATGACATATTCTAGCCAATAAGATAATAGGATGTCGAGCGATTAGAAAGTAATTAGAGTACCATTTTTTCCACATTTTATACCAAGGGGAGGGAAAAGTTGGTACGTAATGGGAATAAACAAATTTGGCAAATTATCATATTGCTCATAACAATATAACATACTCATCCAATCTCTTTTACTAAGAATCTTTGTTAATTAATTACTTAATTTTTCATTTATTATTCCTACCTATAATATACACAACAAATAAGAATTAACCCTTTATATTTAACTTTATATTCCAACTTACAAATTAAGACATATACCCTCTCTTGTAGTCTGGGTTATAAGACGTATAGCATCAAATATACCCAAAAAAAATGAGGATAACTATTGTTTGCTTATCCTAAGTGTAAAACTTTTAAAGGTGGAAAACGAGCCAGTTTAATCGAAACAGAGCTTTCATTGTTGATAGAACTAGGAAGAGACTCCGTTTTGGAAATTTTTGGGGGGAAATTTTATGGAATATACAAGAGTAGTGGAATCATTTTTATAGGTTATACAAATTTAAATCAGGAGTTGACACTTGAAACCAGAAACGAGACGTAATTTTCGAGAAAGATCAATTTGGTTGAATAATAATAATAACACTCAATATAAGTCTCTGGTGCCCCGTGTCAATTGAGTGGAATTCTAGAATGGGAGTGGAATTGTTTGACCCTATTAGATCCCTTCTTAAAAAGAAGTGTCAACAAATCAATGGCTAGCATGTGCATATGGGATCTTCTGTCATAACTCATTAGCCTCGACCTCACAATTAAATGTTGACCCGTCCAATATATGGATGTCTATTAGCACAACTGAAAGCTGCTATAGAGATCATATTCGAATATTGTCTACGTCAATCTTCACGCCTCATTAGCACCAAAAAATGTTGATCTTCTCTCATTGTTTTTGTTTGGGAGGAGGGGTAGCTTCAATTATGCATTTTGAAATTCAGGACTCATCTAAATTTCAATCTTTAAACTTGTGTTAAATCAAATCATCTTACGGAAGGGAAAACAAATCAAACAGATCTAGAGCACTAAACATTTAACAAGCCGTAGAGTGTAATGTAATTTGTCGAAAATTAAAAGTTTGGATTTCATTTCCCGACAATCCAAAAATTACAATACCTAACTTTATTCCAGAGATATGGATTCAAATACTGCCTTCGGCTTTAGTGCCGTCATTTTCTATCTTGCACACAAGCAAGTAAAAAGAAAAAAGAATGAGACAAAACAAAGCAAGTAAACGCTTTCAGTTCATCCGTAACTGTAATCGTATTATACCGGTAAGCATGATGCAACTTTCGCCTTCATTACACAAATGGGAGTAAAAAAATATACAAATTTGAAGGGAGAATATGCAAAAGAGAAGGGAGGACAAAAGGAATAGAGGCTGATGAACTACAATCCGAGATATTTACGGGTGTATGTGCTTGCAATACATCTTTTATCCTTTTTCTTCCCTCCTTTACACATTTATGCTAACTATGAACCATACAAACAATGATCTAACAGATACAGATGGGAGTAAAACATATGTTTCGATTTATCTCTGCTGCCTTCACCCAAATTACTCGACCCAGTGATCCCTCGGCTGATCATGGTAGAAAAATTGGGTTGAACCTCGCTTTTGCTAGAATGCCCTGCCCAGAACCTTTGCCTGATCCTTCACATGCCTTCGCATTACCAATCATGTAGCTCTACGCATCAATGTAAACTTCCTTACAGCGAAAAATGGTGCTTCTGTTTTTATTCATCGAAACTTTTCATCTTCAGAGGTTCAGGAGCCCATCAGGTTCGGAATGCCGGCTGAAAATTGCGAGAAAAGAACAGCATTAGGTTGATGTTTGCCAGTCATAATTGAGTTTGTACTTTCATAAATGTGATGATCTGAAAGACGAATGGCTCATTACAAATATGCATGGACTGATCTCGAACGAATGCTGATAATATAGAAGGAAACATGAGCCAGAAAAGCTTTGCACCTGAGTTACCAATCATAAGTCTTCGACTGAGTTGCTGGGATCTTCGCTGTATTCTCCATATATATTAGGGCATCCATCCCAAGTTCCCCGCTCTCTGGTCTCCCAATAACCACCTTTGTAACGGTACGGTCCATCATCACCCTCTCTCTCAAACCATCTAGGTTTCCATCCATCTTCTTGCATTTTCCTCGACTGCAGTAAAAGAACGAATAATAGGCAGGAAGGTTCGGTGTAACTGAAATCATCAAACCTATCTTAGAACAAACAAGCAGTTGTACTTGGAAAAAGGACGCTAAATGTCAGCTAATAAGGAAAAAAACGAAGACATCTAATAATTCTAAGTAAACTGGTTGTCCCTAATTAAAAGATTCATTTATGAGTGCACCTTTTTCACAAGCCAAGCATATCAGGGGAAGTAGAACCCAGGACAAAAACCAGAGCAGCAGGAACTCATTTTTGTTTCTGAGCCTAGTAATCACCTACGATTTCGTGCACGTCAGATGGTAACACACTTTAAAGTTGAACAGTGGAAAACAGCTATGGCCTATGGCGGTGGTTCATGGGACACGAACATGCTGGCCACCATTCAGAACATATCTCCAGGGGGATGCCAACAAAGGGCAGCGATAAATTTCGACTGTCATAATTAAGTGAGTTCTCATGTCACAACAGGCACAGCTCTACACTAATTTAGCATGCAAATTGGAGCTCAGTCCTCTGAGATCACATAAATTCAGGTGGTTTAAGATGCAAGAAAAATCTAGTTCGAAGAACAGGATGTTGTGAAAGAGCTCCTCTGAGCTGACGCCACGTATGAATTCATAAAACAATGAAGCCAGATAATTTTACGTATGAAGGAATCGTTTTCTTTTAAAAGCCATGTGTTCAAGATTCTTTGCTAGATTGCCGGCTGAATATAGTGTTGAACTGCAGAAGGGCCCATATCTACTTATTGCCGGTGAACTACTTTGGTAGTAATTCAAGCAAGATTCAATCAAGTTGTTTCTCTGTCCTGTCTTTCTAGGTAGAATGAAGGTGGACTTTTGAGCCTCATCACACACCTATGCCTGAATTTTCTGTTGGTTGAAAGAATCAATCCTAGCAAATTTTCAGCCACAGATATTAAATCGTAATTCAAAATGGCTTATAAAACTACATTGTGCTTCATAGCTACGAAGCAGTCTAACATACTTGACGCATTTCCAATCAAAAGTCCACCGACCTCTTTGTGATTGCAGCCGTGAGGGCTGAACACATATGGCCTGCTTTCTGCAGTAAAGCCTTGAAGGGTTACTATTATCAAGACTTTAAGTGCTAGTTTGGGAGGAATGTGAAGAGTAAATCCGTAATGATACTATCGCAGTAGTCCATCATCCATCAAATGCCCAAACATGATCTACTTGTTTTGGATAGGCCTTATCATGGTCAACACTTTAAGGTGGGCAGCCAATATAAAAGGCGCTATTTCTTTCCCTTGCTTTTAGGGAAGGTGATTGTTGAGGGGAGTTTACCCCAGTAGTCAATCTTAGAGTCATCCTGCCTCTAAGTGTACCTTGCCAGCCAATTCCCCCAAGACTTTCTGAAATGGTTTTTCTTGGGGATTATCAATAAAAATTTTCCATTTTTTTAAGAAAAAGAATTGGCATCAACCAGAAGCAGTAATAATAAGATGGATTATGCTTACCATTCGCTGTCTCTTCTCCAACCGTAGTTTCTCAGCATTTGCTCTATTATACTCCCCATTTTCTAAATGCCGCTGGTCTGGTCTAAGTCTGGAATCCGTTGGTGGAAGCTTCTCCTTAACCAGTAACCGAAAACCCAGAATCAGACAGCTATCTAAGGCTGGTGACAAGGGGATAATGAGAATGCACAAAGGAAACACAGATATATACATCACATTCACCTTAAGCCCTGGTGTCAACTCATTTAGAGTGATTGCGAATGATGTTAAGTTGTAACGAGTAAGATTAGGGATGGGATTAATCCTCTCCCAAAGCAAAGAAGCATCACTAGATGAGCTTGAATCCTTGGGCTTATTTGTTCCATCTCCTTTGACAAAGGAGATACTTTCGTCCCACTTCCCAAATACTGTTGCAACCCTGCTCCCTGTGACATCTTCAACGAATCCATGAACCTGTGGAAAAATAGTTTTGATCACACAAGGATCATAACTGTAGGGGATCACAACTGTAGGGCCTAAATGTCAAAATAAAAGAAACTGCAAGGTATCTGATACAATGGCCTGCACTGCTAACATCAATGGAGGCACCCTGCTCAGTGTTAGAGATAACTTATACTTTCCCATGAAAAGAAACTTTAGCCATCTACAGCTGATTACACCAAAATAAATTTCTTTAACACTGGTTTGTTTTCCCCAGAAACAAAAATATTATGCAGAATTTAAGATTCACCTGGCGAGGATTCCTCTCGAGAAAAGATTGCCCTTTGAATTTGAGATTACACGAGTATTGACGGTTGCCACTTATGTGCATTGTCCCATGATGATCACAGTATATTTTACCAATGATAAGATTACAGATGCTCGTTGTGACCTAAAAGACGCAAATGGAAGCACACAAAAAATAAGGGAAGGAAATTCTGGTATTACAATTAAGATACTCTAGCCGATCAGAACTGAACTTTTCCAGAACTACCAAAATTTGAATTTTGAAAAAAATGGCAGCTCACCTTGCTCCATTGGAACCTTTCTCCATCATCAAACTCAACATTCAAAAGTCCTACAGGATCAAGTTGAATTGTTTGACCCCAAAATTTGGTTTTGAGATTGCTTTCAGCCCAGAACTTCCACCCTCTGCCTTCGCAGTGGCAGGCAATGAGAGTGGGATGATGACTAACCTGAGATAGCAAATTATACAAAAATAAGAACATTCATTCAGTAAATCATACCAATCTAAGATAGCTTGGAACACTTCCCAGGTAATAATCATTTATTTCACTTAAGCTACGGTGGTGGTGCTTCAGTATTTACAAGGCAATCTTGCCTTCTCTTATGCTTGACCACTCCATAATGAAATTCGCAAGAAGAAAGTTTTCTACATTGCAACTTAATGACATGATATTTAACTAAAACACAAGTTGAAAGAAGATAAGTGGCAGTTCCCTAACATCTCAAGCTAAACATTGAATTCAGAGTTCTTTTGCTACTAACCTTTTCAGAGAAAAATCGAAATCCTTTCTCAGGATAGTCACCTTCATAAGTTTCCCCTAGCAAAGGATTAAAAGGTTTACAAAGGCGGCCCTCAGAAGATGCATAAGCAGAAACAGCAAATGCTGCAACATTGACTATTCTCATGAGGCTGTTTCCCTGAAAGCAGAGAGTAGTGATGAAAATAGAAGCACAGAAAACAAGAAATTTGCCTGAATCATGGATACAAAAGAAAAACTTTAAAAGCCAAGCATTCAGCAGAAATTCTACAACTTCCTCAGGTAAGCATTTCTCCAAGACTCAGTTACAGGTATGTGGCATGGGTGCACTTCACAGCCTAGAGGATGGACTAAGGTCCTTTTACGAACCATTGTTAGTTCATAGCTAATTGTGAATAGTTAAGGCATCATTTATATCTTTATGCTTTATGCAATTTAGTTTCCTTTAGGCTGAAATAAAGAGTCCACAAAACATTAAACTCCTGTAAATGATTGGTATTTTAATAGGTCATGCAGAGAAGGCAAGCAATTTGGGCCATGCCATGCCAAATTTGAAGACAGGCAGGGCGGCAAAGTGAAAGATGGTCTGAGCTTGCCCTTCAACATCGTAACTAAGTCTAAGCAGATATTCCATATATGCCTTTCACAAATTGATGTATGATTCTCATGAGGAGGATATGAACCACCCAACACACACACACATATGCAAAAGCTGGAAGACAGAAGAAAAAGAAAAAAAGGAAACACTTGGTACTGGTCTATCGCAAACTAATCACATAACTAAAAATGAGAACCAATTCCTATCTGTGGACACCCTTGAGTATTGAACGGGAAAGTGGTAAGCAACATATTTCAGACGCATGAACTCACCGCTTTACCACATTCATACGCTCGATCCAAAAGGTAAGAATACTCTAAGTCTTCACAGCATTTCTGAAGTGATGATATAGGCTCATTGAAGTACACTGGAAGACACACCCTCGTCAGATCTTTCCCAACATTATCTTTGATCATAGACCACAGACTGACAGCCTTCTCCTTTTCAACTGGATCTGGAAGCCTTTTTCGTCTTTCAATCTGTAGACACAAGCCTTTCACATCATCAGCTTTGCCTTTGACATCCTCACAGCGGCCTACGCTATCTGAAATTTGCTTTCTCGATCCACAATGACCTGGAGACTCCCCAAAACATTCCTTTGTATCATAATAGCTAGATTCCTCTTCATCTGACGGTTCCTCTATGTCTTGTTTCTCGGTGTCATCAGATGACTCAGTTGTGCTACATTCTATAAATCCAAAAGCAATAGATGTCAATGCTACAGAACATATTCATGGCAACGATGCAAAGAATAACTACATCAAACTATTTTAAAGCCACCAAGTATAGAACAAAGTATTTACTATTTAGTCAATGAAAATGAATTCAAGCAAGGAAATTCCCTTCTGGACCTACCTCTGTTCATTCACAACCCCATTTATTACAGTTATGGCACCCTTCATGCTTTGGTAGGTTGTATTCAAACTTATAGCATAAAGGTTTGATAACTTCTAGAAGGCCTTATAAATGGAAGAGAGAAAAGCAACACTCATTTCAGATTGATGGTCTCTTGTACAAAGCAAACATTTTACCCCATTCCTTCCTTTCAAATCTTTGAGTGGAGGAACAATGTTCACATATTAACTCAGACTTAAAGCAAAAAGGCATGAGTCCTAACTTCTGAAGATTCACCAGGCTGTTCAATTCATGAAAATAAACCAGCTTATTAATCACTGTTTGTCAATCAGCAACCCCAACAGATAATCAATTAGATTATAAATGATGTTAAGCTATGATTTCCCCATTTCAAGAACTGGTGGAAAATCTTCTAGGCATATTCAATTGATGCATGATCAAACGCAGTGTCACATAAAACCTTGAATAAATGCACAACCTGGAAACCTAGTGCAGAGAATTCAACCATGAACTAAACTAATCATGATCATAGGAGCTCAAAGACGCATGATATGTTGAAGTAGGAGGAATATAAAATTTAAAAAGAAATGCTTGAAGGCATATGGTAATGATGTTAAAAAAAGGAAAAGGACAATCCCCAACAAGAAGAATGCCACCACCCAAGGATTCAAAATGCAGCTTCGATCACAATTGCGGTTTAAATCATGGTACCACAAAATCCCTAATGCCCAATCGTGTTCATATCCCAGGGTAAAAATGCAGTTCATTCAATTCCAAAAGCTTTCCCAATGGGGCCATTTTACCACAGAAAAGCCACATTTTGGATCCATGCTGCGACAACATAGTGCTCCACCCAGGAAGGAAGTTGGGGGGCGTATTCTTTGTCAAATCTTATCCCTATAAATAGATACGATGCTCTAGTTCCTCTTGATAGATGAAGATAAGAAAACACACCAGAGTATAACCAGCGTAATTAACTATAGATGTTAATCTTACCCGCTATTTAGCATGTAAGTGTATAATGTATACATCATTAGTTCACTATCAACTAACACAATGGACTATAGACACAAAATGGACAAAATAGACACACAAAACTTGACCACATTCACAATACATGCTTCAAAATAAACAAAAAGAGTAGAGTAGACAGAAGGAACACCATAGTATCAATACCAAAATATTTTCCTTGTTCTAGTCGAGAATATTGATGTTTTACAGGTTGAAAATCACTATCCGTTATTAATGGAGCTTCAGCTTCAATATTTGCAGCCTGTAAAAGCATCATAAAAATACTATCAGAAAGTGAAGAAAAACATAAACGTGAGAAATACGAGCAACTCAAAGTGTATATCTGGCAAAGTGGACTAGTGAGAGTCAGAGGTATCAAACAACACCACTAAGAAACAAATAGGATATTTAAATTTCATATCTTTAAAAGGCAGGTGACTTCAAGCTTAGCATATATTATCAAGAATATACCGAATAGTCACATGTTTTAGGTGACTTAAAGGATAATATATAATATCAAAAAACATAACAAATAGGCACATCTTTGTGGCTGTGCATGGCTACTCTAAAGATTGTTGCCAAATGATATATTTTCAAACAAAAAGATAAACTAGACCATCACCCTAAAATCCAGACTGTGCCATGGTATAGAAGGGTCCTATTTATACAAACTTACCCTTGAGAGGTTGTTCCTAGTCGAAACTACATCTCAACTGCATAGGCTGTGAAATACCCGAAAACAAAAGAAACTGGTAATGCTAAATGGAACATTTTACTTTAGTCCACTAAAAATTTATAATCCAAATTTGTAAAGATTATTCAATAGTGATTCTTTTAAGGGCATGGACTTTTTTTTTTTTTCCGGGCGTGAAAAACAAACAAGAATGGCATTCTTGGGCAAGTAGAACTATCTTCAACATATAAGAAATGACCCTTCTAGCATAAAAGAATTCTCCAAGTTCTTCCCATATTGTTCACAAAATTAGATTGGGAACCTGAGGCAGTTTGCATTACATTTTCTTTTATGACCATGAAACCTAATACATAGGCATTCCAAGAGCTTTCCCTCATCTGCCCATTGATCAAAGGTCTTCCAAGCACGAGCGGAATGAATAATATTGAAAGTCATACCAATAAAAGGCTAAAATACAAGCTGAATAGAGGAATTCTGATTAGGGCTTAGCATAGAGCTACCTCCAGTATAAAATCATTATGGTTATAATTGTTTGAATTGTTTTTGGTTTCATTTCTTCCAACAGGCTAATTAGTCTCATAAAAAACTTGTTATAGAATTTTGATATGGAATATGCTAGCAAACGTAGCAGAGTAGCTTAAAGCCCCCAAAGACATCCAAAATAATAATCATACGAAAGGTTAGGAAGCTTCATAAAGCAGAAACAAGCAAATGCCGCCATACCAAGTACATGATATTGGCAAAACTAAAGTCAGCCTCAGCAACTTAGTTGGAGTGTGTTGCGTCAAGGTCATGAGTGACATAGATGAATCGAGTTCTCTGCTCAAGAAATCACGTTGTATATTCATTGCAAAATTAACACAAAGGATCTTTGTTTGTTTTCTCACCTTTACAAACAAGTCTAGTACATACAGCAATGTTTAGAGCATGCATACTTTGAGCAGACAGCGCAGTTATGACTACTTATGAGGAAGCTTATAGATATCATTTTGCAAGGACAATAACCTGTCACAAGGGAAAAAGAAGGGTCCCCCCCCCCCCCAACTCATTGCTCAGATGTTGACATAAATAGATAAACTGGCTTCCGCAATTACAGGGGTGACAATGCATATATGTGATCGTTCATAACCCTCACCAAGGTAGGAGCACAATTTAATTTTCCCATTGAGACATCCCATTTGCACAACCATCTAATCTAATCAAGTCATCACAAAAAGTCAAAAATACTTCTTCAAACATTTACTTTTTCATCCAAAAGAAAATCAGAAGTTAAATACGACACATAAAAGAAGATTCAAGGAGGACTATTCTTCCACACTATACGGAGATCAAATATCCACCTCTCCTGTGAACATGAACCAAATGTGAAATATAGGCTAAGCAGAAGTTACCTCCAACTGCCTTAATGTGTCGAGCAAATTGGATCTTTCCTCACAGAGAAGCTTAAGTTGCCCTTGTACTTCTGTAAACTCTGAAAGCATAATCTGCTCACAATCTCTTACGAGCGAGTTATTAACTCCCTCTTCAACCAATCGTTTCTTTAGCCGTTCGGTGCATATAGAGAAACTTCCTGGTGAAAAAGGAGGATTATCATTCAATGGTCTCCGAGAGAAGAGACTTCTTGTTGATGCCAAAGCTTCTAACCAGAGCTCCCTTTCCTGCTTGGAATTAGTCCTCAGGTGAAGGGTCTTTGTAGCTGTAAATATGTAAAACCTCCTATCGTCAGACCTGCTCTCTCGAAATGATGACACCTGCTTAGAGTTTATATACAAATAAATCTCAACAATCAATTGATCAAATTTCACCAATTCCCAACTCCCAAGACACTATGAGCACTTCACCTCACCAGACAAAATGACAGCTATGATCTGGGGCATTAGATTTAAGGATGCAAATTACATAGTAAGGCACAGCACCTGGCAAGCTTTGGTGGCTTTTAAAAGGAAGCCTTGAGGGATGCAATTACCTGAAATTTTATATTTGAATGCTATTTACACTAAACAAATCCATTTTTTAAAGGAGGCTGTTAGGAATAGGAACTGCAGTGGAATAAGCTAGATAGGGGGATTAGCAGTTAGTTAAAACTTACAAGCAGGATTAGCATACATACGAAGCACATGCCAGGAGATAATTATCACAGATATATAACAAAGACCTTATGCTTCACCCCGGTCCCCACCAGTCCTCTACATCCCAACGAAAGACATGCACAATTACAAAGTAATTTCCATTTTTAGAATCAGTAGCGCTAAATATACCTTTAATGAAATTGAAGACATGGTATTTTAACCATAAGTAATACTTTATTATGTTGATTAATTAAGATATGGAAGTTATATCTAGAATCCCGGGGGGGGGGGGACAAATATGAAATTTGAAAGAGGAGTCTAAATTGTGGCAATGCTCAAGTACAACGAAGACCAAGGAATGTCAGGGGTCTATTGGCATCCTGTGGGTGCTTTTGGTAGGATTCCATAGATTCTTAAATTCCATAGATTTCTACATATATAGTATAATTTTGTTTTCTCCAAAATTCTTCCGACTGCAAATTTACATAGATGCTTATATATTCTAAAAATTCTTACAGCTTTCACATTTTATTTTCTGCATGACTTTCTACAAATTCTCACAGATTTCAAATTTTTATCTTATTTCCTATATTTTTCTAACATAAAGTACAGATTCTTACTAAGAAACAAACATGCTTTTATTTGCAAACGAATGAGATCAGAAAATAGCTTAGGCAGATGATACATGTTTACATAATGACCAAGCTAATCCATTTCGGCGCAATTACTCATAAGACCAAACTAATGAGGGCACCACGTTAAGATTTTAGGGGCCACTATCCATCTTGAGCAAGTTTGGTCTTAGAACATAAAAAAGAGTTTTTTGACTTTTTATTTCATTCTCAATAAATCAAGCAAGCAAGAGAGAAGACAGGGCAGCAATCGTCTGGAAGGGTCAAAAGAAAGATCTTGTTGTTTCTTCAACAATTTCTGATCTGTAGTGGACCTCTCATTAGGTCTGTGGCAAGTCGTCTGATTCCGCTACTTCCATCTTTCTTTACGACAATTATACTAGCAGCACAATTAAATGCCTCGGCATCTTTATCACTTAGTACTTCAGAAAAAAGTTACTTGAAGCGGTGAAGCCTAAAGGTTGAGATGATGTAGATAAACCCTATTGCTTATGGCTAACACCAGCAAAGACCTACGTTAAAACCACAGCAGTGAAGAGATGAGCATAAAGAGCGCCAAGGAAAGTCATGATTGCCAGTTGCCATGCCAGGACCATAAAGCAACAGGAGAGCAGAATCCACAAATCAAGTCAATATCACACATGCTACTGGCAATGATAACTTCAAAAATCCAGCTCAATTAGACATTGACCATCCCCCACCACCAACACTGCCAGAAAAAAGTCCAAAAAATGGGGGAGCATTTGAATCAATTCTAGCGCTGGACCCAACCACTCTTCTTTTACTGGTCAGGGGAAATCAGAACTAACATGACCATCCTTTTCATCCACCGGAGGAAAAGACTCGCTGTCCCGTCTTTTTTAGTGTCTTTCTTTATAATTATTATGGAAAGAGTCAAACAAATTACAGGTGCCCATTTTGATACGACTTGCAAAAATTGAAACCCACTAAAGTTTTTGATCGAACACTTACAAAGAACCAAACTTTTAACAATTTATCATACTGAGAACTGATAAATCAGAAGCATGCATTGGAAAAGAAATAACGAAGGCATGCATGAAATGAAACAAACTTCAAAGCCAAGCAAATAAGCACAAAAAAGACAGATTTTTTAGGCAAGCAAAACAAAGATAGAGAGAGAAAGGGAGAGGAGAGAGACAAGCGATCGATGACGTGACCCACAGACAACAACCTAGGCCAAAAACAACAACATATAGCCTACATGATGCCTAGCCACCTGCTGATGTGACCCACTATGAATTAACACCCAGTTAAGATTAAAAGGAAATGAGAAAAGAAATACAACCCAAATTAGATGTTTCCAAAGCCAACATTTCCAAAATGATAAAGAAAATCGAGAGAAACGGGAACTCGAGCACCAACATTCACAAGCACAGAAAGACAACAAAAGAAAGGGTTGATATTTCAGAAGAAAAAATAAGTGTGAACTGGAAAAACAACTCAAAAGAGGGAGAAACTGGCAGCAATGTTGAGTTGAATGCCCGGCTGCCCGCCCAGCAGTTTTCAAATCACTCGAGTACATGTATACCATCAAGTGGTAGCTGGAAAATTTTTGAAATCGAAGCTTTACCTCTAGTGGAAATATTTCCAGGAAACAAAAAACCAGACCATCCCATCACTGATCTCTCTCTCTCACTTTCTGTGAGACATATCATCGAGCACATTGTATGCATTCCTCCCCACCTCTCTCTAAACCTCCCATTCTCTCTCCAAGTCAACAATGTCAACGTTAATCTTACCTTGAGATGGACGATGGAACCGCTGCCTCTGCTGGGTTTCCTGCTGTCCATCCGATTAAGCCGGGCGGAGGTCACATCGCCGATGACCCTGACGTCATCGCTCACAGAATTGAGATTATGAATCTTGGAATACGAAAAAAAACCGTCCCCGCGAAGCAAGAACCACCGAGATCTCCACCCTTTACCGTAATTAGTCCACTTATATAGTGGTCCGGCGACGCTGACGTCAGATCCCCAGTATCCGGCGGAACTTCCGGCGTCGGATCGGGGCAGAGTCGAACTCCTCTTCAGACTTCCGACCCGCGAAAGCAGTAGCTCCCCCGACTCGTCGCCGATCGCGGTGGCCGGAGCACTGCTGTTTCCGGAGCTTTCCAAGGATATGCAGCACAAGGGATGCATATCCTTAACCCGCATTGCTTGATCCCCTCACAAACTAACTAACAAAACCCAGAAAGTATAGATCGTTACCCAATTGAGATTTCTTCAATGTAGCCTTGATTTGAGCGAAACCCTTATGAAAAAGAATCAGAAAAGGGGGTTTTAGGCGAAGGATAGGCAAATTTGATTAGGGGGTTATGAGAGAGCGGAGATGAGTTTATGGAGGGAATGGGATCTCGTCTATATATTATGCGAAAGTGCAAAGAGGTTGCAATGGTGAGGGAGGAGGGGGTGGGGGCCGAGGATGCAGAGGACGGACAGCGAGAGACAGAGAGAGGAGGCATTTACTTCGAAATCATAAACCCACTGCAGGATTTAAGTTCTCCTCTATCAAATAATTATCGTAATTAGCGGTTAATTCGATTGATAAAATCTTCTACCTTTTAAGAGTTGTTAACAAAAATTTGAATTTAAATACTAACTATTCCAATATATCTTTATTTATATATTCAAAAATTTTACACAATGTAATCTTATTTCAAAACTTCTTTTTGATTTGGTAGTGTTAATTACTTAGACCCTGTTCAGTAAAATTAGCGGTTCAAGTAGCGGATAGCGGTTTAGATTTAGCTGTTAGCAGATAGCTGTTTGGAATAGCAATTGAATAAAATGTGTTTGGTAAATTTAGCTATTGGATTAGCAGATTAATATAAATTGACATAAAATGATAGAGATAATTTCCAAAGATAAAATTTCCAAAAGGTAATTTTTGGTAAAAAAATATGAAACGCTACTTTTGAATGTAAAACGTTAATACTATTAGCTTTTCAAAAAAGATACTTAAAACGCTAAACGCTACTTGAAATGTTAGTCAAAACATTACGTTACCGAGCACTAAAAATTACATAGTAAGTATATTAACCTAGTTAAAATACCAAATACTATTCAAAATACTGTTGTCGAATGCGCCCTTAACTTTTACCTTAACGGGTCAATAGTAATTACTTACAATTAACCCCTGTCCTACCTTGCTGCTACTTGTCTGTCCTTAATGCTCTTTTACATAGTATTCGTGTGATTCTTTACCACGTCTTGTCGCTTCTTACTATTTCATGCTAACTCATTCATAGCGTTGAATAACCAGAAACAAGGTTTTATAATAGAAACTTATGAATTAAAGAAGACTTGTACTGAAATGTAGAACTAAAGTTGCTTAACTCAGTAGAGCAAATAATAAAAGAAAAAGCTACTTAGTTAAACAGAAAATACCAAAGCATTTTTTATCATCCCTCATCCCCATTCTTCTTTTACTAATTACAGGTATTTTTAAAATGCTGTCAAAATCTTTAAAAACTTTGGACTGCCACAAACTACATAAACGTATCACATTATAAATTTAATTATATTTACATTACATTACGTCTAATCAAATAATCAATAAGTAGTTAGGAAATCATCAGAAATACACAATAATCGAGATACATCGAGAAGCCTTCCAACATTAGCCAAAATATTTACGGTTTTACTAACTTTTGAATAGCAATGCTTTGATCAGTTCCAACTTGACTCAAAATTTGACGAAAAACCTTTCAACTAGTTGCCCAAATGCCCACTGAAGACACTCCTCCTCTCATTGCCCCTAGAACATCCACCAGATCCACCATGTATAGATGAAGTTTTCACTTCTCGAATGAAACTCAACTTTGACGAACATTAAGCATGAAGTTATATATATGCTTACGTTAATGCTAATTTAATACAATTCTCTATTTTTACTGTTAAAAAAAAGGCATAAACTGGGTTAACATGTATAGAATATTTGTATATATGTTAGGCTCAACTACCTATTGGTCGGTGTAACTCGAGGGCACGATAACACAACAGGGATTAAGACCAGAATAGTCTTTGAAGAAGGCTGGTTGCTAGACTGAACTATGCCACGCATGTGAGGAACAGATGCAATAATATATATATATATAGAACTTGTTCTTTTCGTGGATAAATTTCAAAATATCAATATCAACATACTTCAACTTACTTCAATTTACTTTAGCCGACTTTAATCGACTTTAACCCACTTTTACTGTTTTAACCAAGTTCAATTTATCACATAAAAAAAACTTAGCCTACTTTA
Source organism: Selenicereus undatus (assembly GCA_017589665.1). Classification (NCBI taxonomy): domain Eukaryota; kingdom Viridiplantae; phylum Streptophyta; class Magnoliopsida; order Caryophyllales; family Cactaceae; genus Selenicereus; species Selenicereus undatus. Next base: position 112,820,517 of record JACYFF010010365.1, on the reverse strand, counting down.
ATCCATTTTAACCTAATTCAACTCACTTCACTCTTTTACCGATCTCAATTTATCCACAAAAAGAATACGCTCATAGTACACAGTTTGTCCATCACAACATAACACAGTGACCCAAATCCCACGCTTGAAATTGAACTGACGCATCTCTCTCATTCTTTTCCATGTTCACTATTTACTACATTAACATGTCATTTCTTTCCTATTTGCAGTATTGGTCGCCTTGAAAGCATTCCAACTCATTGTTTTATTTTTCTGAACTTCACTATCCTATATCACCAAAAAGTTTTATTTTTTAAAATTTGTATTTTTTCACTTCTATAATTTGTGGAACTTTGATTTGGATCACTTAATAAAGTATTTACTTATCATCATAAAATATAATTTATGGAACTTGTATTTCTTCACTTCTATAATTTATGCTCTATAAAATCTATATTTACAGCATAAGCACCATAAAATATACTTTATAAGTGAAAATGGGTATAGCTTTCTAAATAAGGGATGGAAAACAATATAATTCGATTAAAATCTTACTTATCACCAGTTCTCTATTTGTTTTACGTAAAACAATCCTATGTAAAATTTATTTTGAAATATTATTGTCCATTAATTAACTCAACCAAGGCTCAAAATGATGATTAAAGGTATAAGAATATGATTTACACTCTGACATATCATTTAACGTGAATGCTCTTCAAGCTGGAAGTGTGAATATTGCACAAAGTTTTTTCTCACTTTACACAATAATTTAAAATATATGGAGATACCAATATTCAAATATGATCATGAGACGTCTCATACAGAAAAACTCTCGATATCACATTCGAGAATCAACTCACGACAAAAATTCAATTAAATTGTTGATAAATGCCCCAAAATACGAATAGCATTTTATTTTGTAGATGATGTCAATCATACATTAACATTTTGCTCTCCTGCAAATTTACAATTTGTTTTTGAGGTAATCTGCACTTATGCAGTCCGTGCTTTCTACGGCCTTACCGCATCTTTACATCGTACGTTAATTGTTCACCTTTCTCGAGTTTCAAAACAGGCTTTTATTAATTATGATGATTGCACAGGTTTTCATGCAAATCCTGTGCACTTTATCAATTATATTTTCTGATGCTTTTTTTGTTGTTTTTTTTTTCTTGGTGGGACATCGTTATTAATTATTCAATGTAGTAACGTAGCGACATTCTCAAAATATTTAGATCTTATTAATTTTGTTGGTAAATTTTAATTTATCAACATCAATATATTTCAACTCATTTTACGAATTTTAATAAAAAAATATCAAATTTAATCGAGTTTAATATATTTTAACCAACTTCAATCCATTTCAACCAATTTTAATTAAGTTTAACGTACTATTTTAACTAACTTCTACCCATCATCTAAAAAAATATCAACTTCAATCAACTTTAATTTATTTGAACAAAAAAAAATTCCACCTATTTCTTAACCTCTGTTTCCCAACAAAAAGAACAGACCCTTAAATATTTGTAATTAATTAAAAGTTGGAGGAATTTTGATTTGGCAAGGCTTGTTCTACAGAAAATTAAGTTGAAACTAAACTATCTTATAGCTGTTTGATTCATTGGTTTTTTCTAAAAGATTTGAGAATAGAATTATTAATTCTTATACCGGACCTTAGGTCATGTGTCTTTTTTAGATCACATTTTAATTAACTTCTACTCATCATCTAAAAAATTTGAGAATAAACCTCTCAATCTTATCGGATTTATGCAAAACCATACCTTTGAAATAAAAATTCTCTCATTTTTCAAGTTGAACCAAACGACCCCTTAATTAGTTAGTAGAATAAGCACTACATTTTAAAAGTATAAATTCTTAAGAGTGAAAGGGCAAGTCATAAGATGCCACCCACAGACAAAGAGTACATATATATATATATATATCAAGATTTTCGGCATGAGATCTTGTGAAAATCGTTGTGTATATTAATAAATATGACGGCTTTCATTAGTTCATGTTCAATATCAACACTCTATCACATGTTGAGATGTACCTAATGCTTCAGAGCCAAGCCAATGTTTGATTGTGAATTGTGCCCTTTTCATTATAGATGTGCTCGTATTTTTAGTTCTTGGGTTCACCCATTTCTTCTTTTTAGGTTTCCTCTCCCAAAGCTTCTCAAATTCCCCCATCATTTCACTCTAAGTGTTAGAGTATAAACTTATTCCTGGGTTTTCAACCATAAGCTTAAACTTTTTGTTGAGATAGTTCATGAGCATGTTATCATAGTCGTTCTAAGTGAGAGGTCTTAGGTTCGAATCTTAGCAGTCCTCGTATTGATTTATATTGCGCAAGGTAAGGCGGGCATTTGCAGCATCCACGCTTCAAGCCCGAAGGGCATTCGCGTGAGCGGGCGTGTTAAAGTATAAACCTATTCCTAAGCCTTCAGCCATAGGTTTAAGCTTTTGGTTGAGATGGTTTTTGAACACTAAGTCACAGCGATTTTATTGTCTTGACTATTCCCACATCAACCACCTTAGAAAAAGACTTCGATATCGAAAGGAAGCATTATCCCATTAAATCTTAGTCAAGATCAAAAAAGAAATATCAACAACCAAACTAATCATGGACAAATAGTGGCTTGATAGATAGTAAAGAAATAACTCAAATAAGCCAAAGAGCAAATGCAATATTTGATTGATTGCATTGATATAATTCAATTCGGCCAAATTAAATTAGCCCCCACCACTAGTTTACTTTGAACCAGTAAACACAAAGACACCCATTTATAATAGGCATGGGTGAAGATAACCCTAAGCAAATCATGCATAAAAAGCACTTTTGAAGTAATTCAAACCCACATATACATACATAGCTAGACTGTCCCAATCACAAGTCTTCTCAAGAGAAGCACCAACGAGTGGGAACAACCCTACGATTAAAACCCACCCTTTGTGTCCATTATTAAAGCCAAATATGATCTTTTCTACCCTATCATGTATTATTTATGTGCAATTTAGATTATTAATGTTGGTCATCTTAACTTGTACAGTATCTTTTTCTTCTTTTTTTTTGAGATTTTTTATCATTTTTTGCTGGGCTTTATGAAAATTTATGGTGTTATTGTTCCATATTCGAACTCTTCCTTTCTCTATTCATGTGAGCATTTCGTATAGAGGTCGTTATATCAGCAATAATGTCCCTTCTCAGTATTTGAGCAGACGATTTGTCGCCCTCAGAAGAAATTTACGTTTGCTCTGTATTTCATATAGAGGTTATTATATCAGCTAAAAGGACAACAATTCAGTTGACATTCTGTCTACCATCCATCCTCTCTACCCTGATCCTCGGAAGAAATTTATGTTTGCTATCTATTGAGAGATGGAGGTGAGGATGGCTTCGGACTCTTGGGCTCAGCTAGGTTGTTTTCCCCTCTCTCAGACATGTTAGCTTCTTGGGTCTTCCCTGAGATGAAAAGCCAAGAGATGGTCCAACTTACTGAACAAAAATTAAGAATTGTAAAATATTCAAAAATATTCAAAAAATTTTGGTTTTAAAATCCATCAAAATACTATGCACTTTTGTATCTCCTTTATAGCAAACATCAAAATTTTAAAGAGAAAAACATGACCAAACTTTTCAAAAATCAATCCTTCCAATCCCAAAACTATTAGTAATGGATCACATCAAGAGAAATACTACTCCTTCTTTTACACAATAAGAGAAGTACTGTTAGCAGTGATAATTGACTATTGGGATGCAGTAGGTCAAAATCTTGATGAAAGTAGCGGGGATGTGGGAACTCACATGTATGAATTATGTGTAAAAAGGACGGGAAAAATTACATTTTTTTTAAAGGTAAATAAAAGAAACTAAATCTGTCTTTATCTTTAAAGTTCTACGTACATTATCAACTATATATCAAAATAAAAAAAAATTATAACAAAGAGGGGAATAAAAAAAAAAAACAAATTGCATGGGACATACAACCAACTTGGTCATCCATATTTTTAAACTTGATAGATATTATCCCATGCCACAAGAGAAAGACCTCTCTCATAGGGAAGGCAAGGGATTACATGGGGACTTTAGATGTGCCATCAACCATTCTCTAGACCTTTACTTATGATCTGTTGATCCGCACATTTAATCAAATAATTAATAATATATACTAGTGTTTGATTAATTAATAATATATACTAGTGTTTGATTAATTAATAATATATACTAGTGTTTGAGGCATTTTGGACCCCTCCAATTAATAGCAACGTGACACACATTGTATACTAAGGCCATGTTCTTTTCATTGGAAAATTCACCAACTCCACACCTACCCACTTTTCCCCCGCTCTTCCCACTCTTTTCCACACTTAAAAAAAAATACCACTCCTTCCAACATTCACCCACTCCTTCCCACACCTATATAAAACAACCATTTTTCATATTTAGAAAATTTTTATAATTTATGTAATTGTGTGTACGAATAATCTGATAACAATTATGAGCAGTTTTAATTTTTCGGATGTTATGGAACAGTTTTATTTTTTTTCTTTTTCATTAATTTTTTATTTTTTTATCTTATTTTTTATTTTTTTATTATATTTTTAATTTTTTTTATTTTTTTATTTTTTATTTTTTTGTATTTATTTTTAATTATTAATTTTTAATTATTAATTTTTTATTTTTTATTTTTTTAATTTTTAATTTTTTAATTGTTTTGTATTTATTTTATTTTTTTAAAAAAATAAAATTTAAATTTTTTCTTGTATTTATTTTTTTGTATTTTTTTATTCAAGAAAAAAAACCAACGAAAAATTCCAAAAAAATAAAAATAAAAAAATTTATGCAAAAAATAAAAAAAAAGAAAATAAAAAATAAATACAAAAAAAGCAAAAAATAAAAAATAAAAAATTTAAAAAATTTAATAAAATTAAAATTTAAAAATTTAAAAATTTAAAAAATTAAAATTTAAAATTTAAAATTTAAAAAAATTAAAAAATTAAAAAATTAAAAAATTAAAAAATTAAAAAATAAAAAATAAAAAATAAAAAATAATTAAAAAATAAAAAATAAAAAATACAAATACAAAAACACAAAAATAAAAAATAAACAAAATAAAACAGAACAAAATAGAATAAACAAAAACAAAAAAATTTCATCACCATTAATTACTATCACAACAAAATTATTATATTATAAAATAAAAAATATTAATAACTAATACTTCAACTTCATTTAATTACATTCAACTTTCACCTACACTCACCCACTTTTTCCCACAGTTAAAAAAAAAACTCATACTCACCCACTCCTTCTCCCCCTTTTCCACAATCACCCATCCCACACCGGCAATTTCTTATGTCCTCCCGGGAGCACATACTCTCATTATCCATGTATATACATATTTCACGTGTGTATTTGTCATATATTTATTTTCTTAGTATATATTTGATGATGTGGCTTGTGGGAGTATATACTCCCAGGAGTATGATGGACGTATTGTTCCAAATTCCTCATTTCTCACTGAAAAGAACAGGACCTAAGTAGGATGGATGAAGGAGAAGGCAGGGGTAAAACAGTCATTTCATCCTCAAAGGTGGAAAGTACCATCTTACACCTAGACACCAACTCATAAGTAATTATTACCTTTACAGTAAATAAACTATTCATGATATGTCATCCATCATATTTTTCAAAATGTGCTAGATTCTTTCTATTGTTAATCTCATCCTTTTCAAATTCATCTTCTCTTATTGAATTGAACATCATAGGGCCTAGATTCTTCGACCCAAATTAGGATCGATCTATCATACAGATCAATTGAAAGAGGATATCCCATCATCTTACATGGACTAACACATCACCATCTGCAAGTCCAAGCTCTCGCTCTATCACCCATCCTAATATGTCTTCCTAAACAATTAGAAATAAATAGAACTGAAGCTTATAGGTAGTCGAATCTAGAGTCATATATTTTTAGTGCTACAAAGAGTCACTAATACTGAACCGACCTTCTATCAATAATGCAACAACTGCACTGAATCATACGATTGAGAATCAATCAGTCAACATATTGGACACAAAATCGTCAATCTCCCACATCATACATGTACGTTGGAAAAGCATGAGAGGATCACAATTATGGCTAGGATGCTGTGGAGAACCCTAGCTATGAAATAGGTAGGCACAGTTGTAGTCCATTTGTTTCCCAATTGTACATAAAAAGCAAATAGTGGCCTTAATATTAAAATTGGGATTTAATTTGGAAATTTGAAGCAAAGTTTCATATATGGACCAACACAGAGTCATTTTTTTTGTAAGGCTGAAAATTATTTTTCTAGAAAACTATTTTTTATGTAAAATGATTTTTCAGGTGAAATAATTTTGAGCTCATATTTTCAGTTGTTTGGTAAAAGAGAAAATGAAGTTTCTGAAAAATGAGTTCAATTACCAAAAAATGAACAAAAAAGCTAAAAAGAGGCACATTAGCGAAAAAACAAAAATAAATAAGATATTTAGAAAAATGACAATTTATATTTTGTTCTTTAGGGAATTATATTACAATAGTGGTGTCATTCAAATCAAAGTTGTAACAATATGTACATTTGTCAATTTTTTGATATTACCTACTGCCAACAATTTGATGCTAGCAACCTTTATCGATTTTCCACATTCGAATAGGAATCCAAACAAAGAAGAGGAAAAACTTAGTGTGTTTCTCTATCTTCTTAACCTTGACGATAAATTGTTGAACGTTTTGGATTTCGATGGAATCATGGCTGTTAGATTGACTGACAGCGGTATCGGTATCGGCATCGGGATGATAACGTTTCGTTAATCTTTAATATGCTACCTTAATATCTGAACTATGTCACTGCCTTAACCTTCGAACTATATGTCGAGAAAATAGACACGGAAGAGAAAAAGAATGTGAAACCGTGTGAGCGTCAAAGAAACGTAAAATCAACTTATGTTTATTTAAAGTGAAAATATTTTCCTTCATTTTAGGAAAAATGATTTTCTCTTGAAAATAAATTTACCATTCTTGTTTAACCAAACACCATAAAATGATAAAATCATTCCCTACCAAACACACCCTAAGTGATAAAAGGATTGTATCTGTACGTTATTGAATGAATCCATGATAAATATTTTATTGAGTGATTCAAATTACAGTTCTATGGATCGAAGAAATGAATGAATGTGAGTTACAAAAGATAAAACTTTGCTGATATGATAGGGTAGAGTTCTAAAATTTGAAACTCCCATTGTGGATGCTCCAATAAATGTTCTCTTTTTATATTTTAGAGTTTCTCTACACATCTTTTTAATGGAGGGTGGTATCTCTCAAGTGTTCTAAAAATTCAAACTATATGGGACCTCCACAACTAATAATTATGGGGTGCTTTCTTTTTCATGAAAAGGAAGAGAACACCTTTGACATAAATGTGAACGAATATGTTACTAGACATGCGCAAGTTACAATCATTTGGGCATTGCAAATTGCACATCTATTCTTCACGATTTAACAATCAATAAATAAAATTCCTACTTGAAACAATGATACTTAGAATACTATACGTAACATACATCAATTGAGTCCGTAACGTAACATACAATACATCATTTGAGTCCGTAACGTAACATACAATAATTGAGTTTGAAAAATTATCGAAAAAAACATGTTCCCTCTCCTATGATAGAATCCACCATTATTGCTGAATCAAGATTGAGCCATCTATGCATATGAAGAGATATGTATTACCAAATTCAACATGATCGTCATGCAAAATGATTTCTGTCGTGCAAAATGCATCATGCACAAACAGATCCGTGGTCATTTAGTTGTTATAATTTCTTTCCATATGTTATCAACCCACTTCATGATCTATATTGTCTTTTAAGTCACATTAATTACTATTTTCAATTATAATTTTGAAATATATTTGATATTTTAAAGGGTTAATTGACCAATTAACCATCACCTAATTGATTCAAACTTGAGTAGAGAACATACTAATTAAGGCATGCATTTCAAAACTCAATTGAAATTATTGAAACCAAAAAAAATCAAAAGAAAAATCCAAGAAAATAATGTTTAGTAAAAAAAAAAGAAAAAAAGAAAGTAGTAGTAAGAACATGATAAGCATTCACCAATCAAATCCATGTTTCTCAAGTACATAGCAATCAACAATAAACAAAATTGTTGCATTGCAAATTGGAGGGTCACCTTCCACTTCCACAGTTGGGAAACAACTCACAAAAGTTGATTAAATGCCCTTTTTTTTTTCTTTCTTTCCTTTCATATATAATACATTTCCAAAAAAAACAAAAAGGAAGAAAAAAAGGGGGTTGTGTTTATTTGTTTAGGTTGCCCCCACTTAATATCATTTCAATCTAAATCAAAATAATCTTGATATGCATGTCTCAATCTCTCCAACAAAACATGTGCCTCACATATAACTCTTATTATCCCCATATTTGAATAATTTGCCTTGCATTCTTGTTGATTTTTATTTTTTTTTTAAAAAAAACTTTATTATTCAATCATGTATTCCAATCATATGCCAAATCCCAACAAGTGAATGACATGGATTTGACAGGAAGATTCCATTTAAATTAAGTTTATTAATTTTGTGGATATATTAAATATAGCTAACTAACAACAGAACATTTCTTTTCATATATATTAATATTAATATATTTAGTAGTATTATTTGATGACTAATCCACCTGAATTCTTCCAACAATGTGGTGGAAGGTGCTGATTTGCTTAAATTTGTCCAAAGTTTTGTGATCGAATCCAGATATATACAAGTAATACAACTATATTAGTGAAAAAGAGTCCAAATGATGAGCAATGGAACTGCTCTTTATTCATTTAGAATTATTGAGTATTTTAATTTACGCGACCTTCTCTTTCCCTTCTACCATTCTTCTATCAGTACTATATATAGGTAGGGTGTATTGAAAAGTTATATCGTACATTCATTATTTTGATGCATATTAAAAATGAAAAGATTGACGTGAAACCATCCTTTGATGAGATCCCGTGACCATAGGTCACACCAGTCTTATTTTAAGGTACGCAACAGCCAAATCCAAATGGACCATAATAATATTCGCCGATTCCATTTAGTGGATTTGTATTAATTCATAGCCCTTATCCTTTATAAATAGTATGGTCAAACATCACTTTGGATTTAGGCATGAATTACTACTCCTAGGTAAATTTTGAGGATTTGATTGAAAGATTTGCACCCCGTAAAAAGGGGGAAAGTAAAAGAATATATGGGACTTAGATTGTGTTGATAGATAACTATGATCTCACATATATAATCATGCGACAAAACGAATAATAATGGATTACATATGACCTGTTAATCATTTTCATGATTGCTCATTATCCAATGTTTGACTGCATATAATTGGCCACACATCAAACAGATAGGCGTGCTTAGAAATCAAATCAAAGACACAAAACACACAAAGTCATCTACAGCAATCCAATCAAAGACTAACCTAACCTTTTTGAGGAATCTGGGAGTTGCACTCAACTTTTGGATTTTTTCCCTTATTATTATTTTTTTTTACCTTAGTTTGTGTTTTATTTGAGGATGTGTACTTTTCAACTTATTATACGTAATTACGAAATATGATTAAGCGTTGTTGGTGTTGATCGTCAATGGCAGAACATGCAAAAAAAATGGGGTGGGGGGGGGGGGGGGGGCACTCCCAACCTCTTTGATATATAAAATAGAAAAGAGTTTTACCACAATTCTAACATAACCTAATGTATATTAGGGGTAATGCACCATACATATATAATAACGCCCCCACAAAAAAAAAAGTTTGGAGGGGCCAGACCCCCTTCGGCCCTAACACAGATCCATCATTGTTGATTGCCATTGATGAGTGCTATAAATGCTAAATACTGGTAATAAGTACTCTGATAAGTTGAAAAGAGAATACGTCTAACAATGTTATATCTGACTTTATGTAGATTCAAATCAATATTTACGGGCTCGCATTTGCTATCATTTTCTGGGTCCAATATCCCTAGCTCATACATAGTAGTACCGTGTTTGTATGTTATGTATGTTTTGGTCATGTGTTCCTAAGTTTGGTCTTTTATTAGCAACTTGATAAGCCCAACAGCCTTGGAAATTCCAAGGACATATAACAAAAAATATACAAACAAATAACCATCAAAGAAATCTATGTAAATAGGGTTGTGTACCCACAAATCAGACAACACAAAGCCTTTTATTTTGTGGGTGAAGTGGTGATAAATAATAATAGCACTGAATTATTGGACTTGCTATCTCAATCGCCTGTGCCATGAGATTGGGCTGCTTTTTAGCAATATGTAGCATAGGTTGTGTGCCAATAAGAGGCCCATTAACATCCCCCCGCCCCAAAAGGCCCAGTATATACATGTGGACCAAATTACTCATGAAAATTGTGGGTCAGTCCATATTTGGAGCCAACCCCCCTTCCTCTCAGCAATTATCCCAAATGTCCTTAGCAGTAGCTCGACTTCGATAATGAATGATTAAGCAACAAAAAGAGAAGAATCAGTGAATCAGGCACGATGTTGTCGAGAAATTCCATACAAAATTACACAAGTATCGTGACCCATGCATGATCAATATTTTGTGTCTAGCTATGTATTTGTCACTGGGAGTTGTTATTTTTGTTGTTGTATGTGTTTCTATCTATTCAAACAGAACGAGTCTATCCACGAATGGATACATGCATTATGTAGATTATACCGTTTGTAATATAGAAAGTGTTATAGGATGACACATGAACCCGATTTGAAACTGACATGTAGCGTCTTTGTCAAAGATGTTAATAGTTGAATAAATTGGTATCGTTCACTTAACATCATTACCAAAGTTCATCCATGATTCCGTGGAGTAATGCTTGTCTTGTACAGTCCACAAATATTACAGAATATAATGTTTGTGGATAGAGAAATTCTTCGGAGTATACTGATATAAAATGAGAGGGAGAGAAAGGGGGAAAAAAATAAAAGAAAAGAGTATACTTTAAAAATGACAATGCAGAAGAAGATGAATAAGACAATGGAGGACCATTGAATTTGGATTGCATTTGAATGCTAACAGCTGCCTAAATTTTACAGGTCACTGATAAAATGGCAAAATTTTGATTTCGGACATATTTTTTAAATTTATCATAAATAACTTGCTGATAATTTTATTGAAACTTAAAGTATAATGAGAAAATATAAGTGAGTGTTGATAAGTATTAATACGCATTGAATACTGATGATATATACTTACAATAGGTTTAAAAAAAAATGTTTGAATTTTTTCAATGATAGGAAATGAATTTTCATTGTAATCAGTCTTTTTACAGACAGGAATGCTTGTAAAGATAAGATTGTCTATTTTTGGATCTCTCCAAATTTCGCAAAAGCAAAACCGACACTGAAAGTTGTTGAAATGAATTTCAAACTAAGTAAAAGCAGAATCTACATTGAAAATTGTTGGATACGAAATAAAATTCAAATGAGACGTGTGGGTTAAGTGAAGAGGAGCAATCAGATCGGGAAATCTGTGTACTTTGCTCTCCAAAAATTATTAATTTTGGGTTCCACTCCACTTGTGGATCCTTGCTAATCTCTGCTGTCCCGTCTTTTTCCTTCTCTTTACATGGACAAAAACTTTCATTCATTACATTAATTTCCTCCATGTATTTTATTTATGATTCATTCACCATTCACTCTTAAATTCGATCTGGGAAGCTCTTTAAAACACCTCTTGACTGCTAGCATAGACTCAAAAATCTCTCCTACAGAAACATTGATGGCTCCTGTCATGTCAATATGTCATCATGTGTTAGGTTCAATCTCCTCAACATCCATTAACTTTTACTTCAAATTTTCATGTCCAATATGTTAGACATATTGATGGGAAGCCTTGGAGCAATAGTAGGGTTGTTTCCGTGTGATCAAAAGATCACAGGTTCAAGTCGTGGAATCAGCCATTGACAAAGACAGGTTAGGTTGCCTACAATTTATCCCTTGGGGTGCAGCCCTTTCCCGGACCCTGCGTGAACGCGGGATGCTTGTACACTGAGTTGCCCTTAATATTTTAGACATACAAATAACCAAGGATGCCTTTTTTCAAACGTATTATAAATAACTTATTATTGATCGTGTTAATGACTTTTAACTGGTACTGGTAAGTGTTGAATACTGAAAATTAGTTGCGTGTACGTAAGAAAAAACGAAAATTGACTCGATGAAATTGAAACAGAAGAATCAAGAGAGGTACAATGGCTAAATACAATACAGTCGTATGGACTTATTCATGACTTGAAGTTGGCAGCTGTAAAAATGCCAAAGATTGATAATGATGATGAGAAATTGACCAAAGATGGTGATGAATTCTGAGAAATCAGAATCAGCACAATGAATATTGTTACTTACCTTCCCTTGCTAACTGGTAAATAATGAAGGCCATGTTATAATTTTTCACAGTAAATAGTGACAGTAAATGAGAAGTAGTGGTAGTAGTAGTACTAATAAATAGTGTGCAGTAAATGTAAAGCTAGCAGTTAAAACTTAAAACTAGAGCTAGTGTAGGTTGTGAATGTGGTGGGTGAAATTAAAAAGGCGGGAGTCATTATGCATTTAATTCCCTTTGAAATTAATTAATACTAAGACTTCATCTCATCTGCCCTAGCTAGCTCACATAGTTAGATTTGATTTGAATTATTAGCATTAATGATTTCGTGGCTCTAAGTTGCTCAATTACTCATTAATGCACCCTTAAAATAGGGATCCTATTGGAATTGTTTATTTCAAATGGGTAATTAGTAGTAGTAGTTGTTGTTTTGTGCTTTTTATCCGAAAATTTTTGTGATTTGGATTGAAAATTTTTGCGAAAGTATGAAAATTAATACACGTATGAGACGACATTCTTATTGATGTTTCATATGCAAGCGATCTTCTTTTTGTCTAGTATTTTCATGATAAGCATTTGTCTCTGTAAACACAAATTTCGAGCCTAAAATAAATTAGACAAGAAATTGAT
>JACYFF010010365.1:112787649-112807461 GCA_017589665.1 Selenicereus undatus | reverse complement strand
CCACGTGGCAGGTCTTGATTGGATAGATAATTTTTTTACCTCCTACAGTCTCATAATTAACTTATTTAGGATACTGTCCCTCTCTAGATTAATTGGTAATGTTTCCTTTGTTATAGAAAACTTTACTAAAAAGGAATTATGGCTATAAGATTATTGCATACAATATCAAAATTAATTATATTTTCTCTTTTTACAAGCAATTATATAGATCCACTCCATCATTGAATTTGAATTTGAGTCTATTTCTTTAAACGGAGAATCAGAATGGTCAAACAATTATGGATACTTATTTATAAACAATCATATAAAATATTTTTCCACAAGTGTCTAACTCTGGATTATAATGAAAGAAATTTACCTGCTCAATCGACTTGGTAAAGGGTGTAAAAGAAAATAACCAAATTTTTCAGAAGATGTTCAATTACGTTTCATTAACTTTCTTTTTATTAATGTTGTACATAATAATTAATTGATAGATATAGGATTAAATGTAACAACTGCGGCACAAAAATACTGACCTGGTTCTGGTTCTTATTAACTAAGTGGACTATAAGAACACCAAATTAAGTGAAGCTTTAACACAAAAATGAAGTATATATGCTTTGTACACAAGACATGAGAGTTGAAGCCAATTCAAAATGCAAATTAAACATGGTCAAAAGAGGTACAAAAGGGGGTGACTGGTAAAACCAAAAAGTTAAGGCACAAAGATGATGGTGTGGTAAATCCCATTTGCCCAAATCTAGGAATAAGCAAAAACAATACCAAAGAAGCTCGAGGGCAACAAAGGGGGTTAAATTTCAAGCACAAAACTCTGGGAATTTGGAAAAATTAACCCACGCCCTAAAAGAAACAAAAAAGAGAGCTCAAAAATTGAGCCTTTAACCCCAAAAATTTTTAAAAAAATTTAAAAAAAAAACACCTAAAAAACGCACTTTGAAGATGCATTAGAGGTTGAAATAGAATCTCAAGGCGTGACACCAAAGGCTGGCAAACCCCCCACTTACTCTCCACCCAACCATAAACTCACACAACATGATTTTATTTTAAATTTATGCTTCATACAATTCAACAACCTAACTAGCTAACCTCATTCAATTTTTACTTTACCATCTTTCTTCTTTTTTTTTTCTTGTTGTAATGTAAATGCATAGTGGAATAATTAATATATGGTTGCTATGCCTATTGGGAGCTCTATATGCTTCATGCTTTTCAACAACTACACTTGAAAACCTTGTGCACATTGTGGCTGCGAACATGTGAAACGACTCTTTAGGGTTATTTATTGAAGATTATATAATAAGAAATTTATATTAGGGTTAAGGAAAGAGCACAACAGATATATGAGTTGTTTGGCAAATAATTTTTTGGCTAAAAAGAGTTTTTTAACTAAATAAAAAAGCTAATTTTGGTGCTTTTTATAAGAGTTTTTTGGGTCCAAAACGCTAATTTGAAAAAGCTAACTCCATGAACTTTTTAGAAGAGCTCTTTGAAGAATTAGCTTTTTGTCTCACAACTTTATCAAAAACAGTTAATTTTACCAAATAATTTTTTAACAAACAGCTAATAGCTAATAATTAATACAAACAGCTAACAACCATTTGCCAAACAGAACCGTATATAGTTCTCTTCACTTGACTAGGGTATGCTTCTTCATTTGCATCATATTTCTTATATTTATCACTTCTAAGTGGCTTTTGCCATTACCTTTATCCCTTCCCCCCTTTCAAGTAGAATCCCTTGCCTTCATCAAAAGGAGGTTGAAAAAAGCAGGCCGTGAATACTTAATTCACTCAAACATGTCACCACTAGTTCTCCCATTTTATTACGAAACTGCATAACATGACTATGAGATGAATTAATTTTTTTTTTATTTTTAATCTATATATCCATCATGACAATATAGTTGTCATATATATACAATTAAGCCATAAGAACCTTCATAGGTTGCTGTTTTTGGGCCCTCGATTATGCACATCATGTTCCAAGTATTGTAGGGTGCCCCTTAAAAGGGGTAGCTTAATTAGCTAGCTAAAGACTAATGAGGTTTAAATTTTTAGGTTAAGGTGTAAGCTCTATCCATCCAACCACGCATGCCAATGTAATTGTCGCCTTGCGATGAACCCACTTAATTAGCCAGTTTGTTGTTTTCCCCCGAGCCTTGCTGTCATTCTTCTTGTAAATGTGTGTATATAAACTAATTATTGTTTTAAAATATAGTTTAATTCAAATGAGATCTGTCCTTAATTATATTAGGTATAGAACTTTCAAATAATTAATTAAGGATAGTTTTAAAATAAATTCAAGTGTAGATGCTTTTAATTACGTGCATGCCAGTTTCCATTCTCTTTCTATTCTTGTATCCTCCCCACATGGTATTCACTTCCAAACTTCCATGCATTAATTTAAAATATCCCTCATTCTATTTGTATTATATTCCACCTTAATTATATTCTTCTTTTCTTAATACCCCTTCTTAAATTAATTTACTTGAATACCCATCTCTCCCCCCCCCCCCAAGCTCCTCCTTTTCTTTTCTTTTCTTTTCTTTTTTTTTCTATAACTATCCCTTTTTTTGAGGGGAGGGGGAATTTCTTGTTTGTAAATTACTATATTCCTTGCATTATGTCCTCAGAAATTATTTTAGAGAAAAATGAAAATTTTCCGCTATTTAATGTGAAAGAATTATTTATTATATATATGTCCACTTCATGTAGATATTCTAAAAGTGTTATAAATAAGTTGTCTTTACGATCATGATCATTTCATCAGTTAAATACATATTGGCATTGCATTGATACTCAGCCTTCCATATCACAAAATATATATATTATATAGTAATCTGACTTTTTAGCTATGAAATTTAATTTGTTGAAGCATATACGATCGACTTAATCCCTTGATAATATGGGGTGGATCTTATACATGATAATTAGCCAAATGGTCTTTTCCGATATACATAATTTAGTTTATGTCATTGTGTCAATACATGTGACGATACACCTCCACCATGCCTTGGTCGTCCACCCTCTTTCAATCTATTACCAAGTGTGTATGACAAGTGCATTTGAACGTACCAAATAATGCGTAAAGGAAGTTCCAATTAATGAAAGATAAAGAAAAGAATATATGTCGATGGATTCTAAGCAAATGCAATCAACTAACTAACCCTCCAACCATACATATACGGTTAGACATACCACCAAATCAACGTACATCGTATATTTGTACTTTACCAGTTACCACGTACCCCCCCCCCCTTTTAATTATCATCTACTAGCTAGTATGAATTTTTTTTTTTAAAAAAAACCTCCAATAATTTTAACAAATACAAGAAATAAATGTACCCCAATTCTCCGCTGAAAATATGTAAGAGAAAGTATATTGAAACATTATCTATATCGAAATTATTGATATATATTTCTGTGGCATACTCCCTTCATTACGTAAAATTTGTTAAAACTGATTAAAAAGGATTCAATTTGACTACTGATTAAGAGAAAAATATAAGGAATTCGAAAATTTTAATAGTACTAATTAAAATAATTTTCACAGAGAGTTGTATGAGAACCATAGCAGAATTAATTTTTCTTTTTCTTGTGCACAAAGTGGGGAATTTTAGAATAGTTGGTGAACATAGAATATCCTTTTTGGCTTGTTTAATTTTGACAAATTTTGTGGGAATAAGGGAAAATAGATAACTTCCAAAACTTACAGTATATATTTCAGGTTCTTAAGTAGACATTCTTTTCATATTTAGACTTAATTTTGTTCTATATCTGAAAATTATTCGTATTTGTTTATAATTCTAGAGCTAAAGTTGATACTTATAAACCGTCACACATTCATTTTTCTAATTATTAATGTATTGAAAGTTTGGGTCAACAGTAGCTCGATTTCAGTGAAATAGAGAATTTAGAGCTAAAAAATGCATGAGAACTAAATATTCGAAACACAACTTCAGTTGATTTGCCCTCTTCAGCTTTGTGATAAGTTAAAAATAGTACTTTTAGATGACTTTTTTGAAAAATGAATCATCTCTAATCACGGTTCTTAGGGCAAGAAAGTTGGATTAAGACTTCTATCTTTTTCTGTCGGCCTCACTTTATTCAAATGTATTATTGCCCATGACCCACATAATCCTCCACATTATGTATCTTGGGATTCCTTTTGTTGTTGTTGTTGTTATCGTTGACAGTAGAAAAAATGCACCACATAATCTTAATCAGTAAGTTGCAATCATTTGATCATTTCTGTGGGATGATAAACCAAAACATTCAATAATTTTTCTTAACTGGGATTAATTTTGTGTCCTAGAAGTCTTAAAAAAATGGAGAAAACACAATATATATATATATATATATATATATATATATATATATATAAGTGAAGAAGATATCAAAATAACATATTTTTAAATCATTTGATATTAGTGTTAAAATTCTACGATCATAAGTTTCAATGACAGAGGTAGAACTTAGAAGTATAATTGACGAGGTATCAAGAAATATATGTTCGATGAATTTATCTAGCTAATATAAGTTGGACAAGACTGATAATTCTGTTAAAAAATTACAAATAATAGTGCTCTTAGTTGTCATCTATATACACTATATATATCTATCTATTTTGCATGATAATTAGTTGTGTTAATTCATAATAACATACTTATAATATCTATTTTGCATGACTGCATTATCCGATCAAACTATATAAGTTTACAAGTTATAGTACTTATAACACATTCCAATGATAACACTACATTGCATATATACTGTACGTTAGATATCTTAATCAACAAAATACACATACAAATGGCTCGTTACTCAAAATATTTCCACCTAATAATGAATATAATTTGATCCAAATTAAATAATACAAGATATTTGTATAAACAAATGGGGACATGCATGGGTATCGAAGATCCAAGAGGAACAAATACAAAGTTCAAAGAAATAAATATATATGAATCTGAAATTCTCCGATGAATCTGCCCATATCAACAAAAATCATGGAGATGAAGCGACAGAGATTATCAACACTTAATTACAACGTACGAACGTTTTGATCACATGATGGAAATTGCCAAGGGGTCCTCTGTGGTGATCAAATAAATACTAAGTAACAAAAAAGATAGTAAATACATTATGCATGGGTCCGTAGCCCCGTGACCTTTATGCCCTATAATTATGAATACCTTTGGTCTCATTCTCCCCCCCCCCCCCCCAAAATATTTAATGTAAATTTGGATCTTACTGTTTGTTATTCATATCTATGGTATGGACCGACCTTGCGAAAATTTAAGATTTCTCATTCACCCTAGCTAAGATAATGATTGATGATTTCTTTCTGCCGGTCACCGTAAACAAGGTTGTTTGGTGTATGAAAGTTATAATAGAACATACAAAAAAGATAGCTAAATAACATAATCGACTTTTAAATTACAGAATAACTCCGATGAGGTAGTTTGTAAAATCATGATACATAAAGTAACTGATAAAATAGATGTAACATATATATATATCGTTACTAGCACTAATGAGATTTACGTGTAATTGTTACCAATTAAAGTACAAGTATGCTCGATTCTATGTTTGACTCCATTGCATTGTACTAGCATTTGTGCCACAATAACCCCCCGCAAAAAAAAGTAATTAAAAAAAAAACAGAAAATGGGTATAAGAATAACATGTAGGCATTGAGACAACCCCAGCCCAAAATGAGAAAAACAACAATGTCCAACTGACTGTTAAAGGGTAAATCCGTCATTCAAGTTCTGATGATTAACAAATTCCATGCCATAATAAAAATACTCGCTTGAAACTGGAACGCCAGATTTTAAAAACCCAGACACACCATACGGAGAGAGAAAACACAGAAATATTCATACCCAGAGCGATAAAGAAAGAGATGATTGTAGAGAGAGAGGCCCAGAAAGAGTTTTGAGGACAGAGAAAGCTTTGGTATTGATCATTAATGGCGGCAGGTTGGGTCAAGTCATTGCAATGCAAATCCAGGGCATTTGAAGATGTATATCGTCCTCTTCCTAACGCCAAACAACTCCTTTTACCCAGCACGAGTTGCAGAAACACCTTCCAAAACCTCCGAGATGTAGTCGGAAACACTCGTGATCCGAATCCGAAGCCTCCTAAACCCAAACCCAGAAAACCCGACCCGGATACTCACCCTAAACGGACTCTCCACTCCCACAAGCGCCGCCCTTCCTCTCTTCCGAGGCGGTCCGAATCAGCGAAGGCCAAACCCGATCCTGATTCCTCTCCCCAACACATCCGGGTCAGGCGGACTCTATCCGCCCCCATAAAAGCCGGCCCGCTTGACTCGTCCTCTTTCTTCCCCTCCCTCTCGGAGCTCCCCGCCGGCCACCCGTCGCGGAATGTGGTCGAGATCATATTCCACACCCGGTGGAGCCCCAAAGGTTTTTCGGGTCGGGTCGAGATGGTGTTCAAAATCCAGAACATGCCCCGGACGGTGGCCCGATTCGAGGAGTTCAGGGACAACGTCAAGGTTCGGGCGGGGTCGGGAAGCGCGGCCCGGTGCAGCGCCGATGGGAACGAGATGATGAGGTTCCGGTGCCTGGGGCCCACGACGTCGGCCGGAGTCATCATCGACGTCGGAGATTGCTGCGGCGGCGGCGGCGGAAAGGGGTCCACATCGGCGTCGATCTGCACGTACTCCGGAAGCGGCGCAGCCCACGACAGCACAGGTGGGGGCAGAGGCAGGCGGGCCATGCTGGTCTGCCGGGTCATTGCGGGACGGGTCTCAAAACGGGTCGGGCCGGATGGATACGGATCGGGCGAGTTGGAGTTTGACTCGGTGAGTGGGGAAAATGGCGAGCTGCTAGTGTTTGATTCTCGTGCTGTTTTGCCTTGTTTTCTTGTCATCTACAAATTGTAAAGAAAATCCATTCCACCCTCTGCAGAACCACCCCAAAAAAAAAAAAAAGTAGCACAATTTTTTACCCTTTTTTTCACTATGGATTTTTTTTTTTTTAAAGTTCTACTTGGTGCATTCGAAGTTTTTTGGGCCTAATATTGTGTAAAAATTGTGTTGATAGAAATAGAAATTCTAGTACGCACGTAATTGATTTTTATTTTCTTTCAATTATTGTGCATAATAATATTGGATTTTTTTAGCAGTAATTAAATGGTGCATAATATTATTAATTAATATCTTATTTTTGGGTTCTGTGGTATGCTTGGAAATGGTAATTTTTGCCGACATGGATATTGGGTGATGTGGTCAAGAAATCAAGCTGTTTCAAACTCTGACCTATCTTTTTTTATGGCATTGTCTGCAATTTCATAAACAAACCCTTTTCATCAAGAAATACAATCTCCAAAAAAAAAAAAACATTTATAATGGTATCTTGGTAATGAATATTAATGATTTTCTTCTTCTTTCCTTTTCCTTTTGAATCATTACACGTATAAACTTGTACTAGTATCAGTATTGTTTGTGTATGTGTCATTTACTGATTTACGATACGATTCGTTTTTCTTGTATCTTATTGGATTCTTAATATTAATGCAATATTACAAAAGGAATAAGATGAGAAAAATCAGCATTGTAGATGGATATTATAGGGTGAATTTTCCTTGAGAAAAAGTAGTGGCAATGTGAGTAGGTGGGTTTAGTGGAAAAGAAGGCACATCTGTCCTCCCTCTCTCTATATACAAACTCCTACTAGTATCAAGTGGTCAATCACATTGGCTCCTTTCACTGCCGTTGATTGTGGTGAAATAATGCTTGCTAATTGCTATGCTTTTTATATATGGTCCTCGATGGGCATCTATCTGTGGTATCTATGTCATTATGCTGCTTTTATTATGCTGGATGAAGCAAGGAATATCATACTTTCACGAAGTAAACTGTGTATGTAAACTTTGGGCTGGTTCCTTTCAACTTATTATAAATAACTTATTGTTAATTGATACAGATAAATGTCAATACATGCTGATAAGTATTGATCATTGTTAATGTCGAAAAGAACAGATATATTTAAAAGGTGCTTTTATTTTAGCCCTAATGAGTTAAGAGCTAAGTATACTGTTTAAATTTTTAAACAATAGAGAGTGGAAAAAGACACTGAGAATGAGGGAGTGAACACAGCAAGAGCAGCTGTGCAGGAAGCAGAGCAATGTGGGAATGGTGGTGCATTCATCATGTATGTATGAGCAATAAAATACAGTTTGGAATTATTAGCAGCTACTCTAAGAGTCTTATCAAAATCTGTACGTTTCTGCTTTTCATAGTACATGAACCATTTATTATTATTGACCAAAAAAAAAAGTGTTATTAAATTAATAAAATACCACCACACCAGCTATTTATACAAGTTTTTCGCTTTTTTTTTGTTTTCTGAGAATTTTTGCATTCGTTTGCCATTTGATAATTAAAATACCAAACCACTTTCTTCAATTATTTATTCATAATCCATGTTTATAGTATGGTGTCATGTGATTTATTCCTCATTAAATTACAACTAGCCTTCCCCTTTTACTCTACAAAACAAAACAAAGTACTTAGTATTAGTTGTGTGATCTTGTCGTTAAACTATATTAGTTTTAAGATTTAGATCAACACCAGAAGTGAGTGTTAGGGCTTTTTAAAAATTAATAAATAAAAAAATTAAACACATGAACAATCTACTTCATTGTTAGTCATGATTGTACCACATTAGCATTTTCCTTTTCCTAACTTTTGGTATATACGAGGCCCAAAGGCTTATGTAAATGTGATTCGGTTCCAAGCCGTTGACAGTAACTTTTAAAAGTATACTAAGTATACTAGCTAGTTGGCATCCATAAGAAAGGTTCGTAATATAAATCGATAATCACATACTGTACAAAAATAATGACAGAGGTAGTCAATGGACGCTCTTCTCAATCTGGCTAAGGGGATTCGATCATGTAGCACAATCTCTCGGCAGCATGAATGTTGCATTTTCCACGATGTTTGCCCCTCAGGGTTCCTCATACGAGAAGAGTTAACATTTTAACATAATCTATATTACAATATTGCGAACTATATAAGAAAAAATGAAAGATAGTAGGAGTTTTATAGAACTAGATTTAGACCCGAATCTACTTAATAATTTTTATCGGGTTAAGTGGCCAAGAGAATGCAAGCATTAGACTGAAATTCACTCAGCTAACAGCAGTGTTTCAGTCAGCTACTGATTTTCCTCAGCAACGGCTGCTGTCACCTGCTAGTTATGATTATTCGCACAAACTGTTGAAAAGCCAGAGTAAAAAGAAGGGCAACGACCGCTCAAGAATCAAAGCAAAGAGAAAAATGGAAAAAGTGAAGCAGATAAAGAGCAGAGTCTGGCTCAGCTTGTTTTTTCTTAACCCATGAAATCCATCTAGAACAATAGTACACTCAATAGAGAGATTGCAACTGCAAGTTAATTCCAGTCTAATCATGAAACGAACCCCAAAAATACAAAGAATTTCTTGAGCCAAGGACCATTGAATCGTGATCTCGATGTTTCTGTGCTATTATATATGGTCAGACAATGCTCTCAGCCATGTCAAGAAACGGAAGGGTTGAGAAATGTAGCAGCAGCGAAATTTTGAATGTAGAAAAGGAAGCCGCTAATCTGCGTCCCCAATGTACATTTTTTGATTCTTTTCATAATAATGACAGAGCAAATTTCTGGAGGTGTACTAATGAGCTTCCACCAGTATGTAAAGTGGCTTACCCTTCAATCGCTCACGCCCCTGCAACGAATCACAGATTTCTTAAATACGATGATAAAACAACAACAACAAACAACAACAAACTCCCATGTAGGTTCCGCTTTCGCGGGGTCTGGGAAATACGATGATAAAACAACAATAACAATAAACCTGCAGCCCCCACCAAAGACAGGTTTGACGAGATCCATATATAGGTAGAGCTTTATGCCTAGTAAGTATGGAGGTGTTCTTGCATGAATGTAATGTACAACAGGGTTTAGAAACACTTTCAGTACAAACGAACTAGCAAATTCTAGTAGAATTTTCAGTAGACATGAGTTGAAATCCGTAAACAAATTTACAGATGCGAGGGGGTGCTACTATTTTGCTTATCTGATACTTTGATGTTTGAATATCCTGAGATGTGAAGATGCCAGGAAGGCAAAGGGAAGGGGATGCTTTTTCTTTGTTGTGGGGGGTTGGGGGGGGGGGGTGTTCGAACAATTCGTTCATGATCATGGTTTCCACCTTCCCGCCACCGCCCCTCCCCCCCGGTCCAACATGGCTATTGATAGCTAAATAAAGAAACAGATTTCGGCATATCATAGTCTCAAAGCCAATGCTTTATTCAGCAAGAAGTGTCATAGAGAAAGATAAGTGTATTAAGTTGCTCTGCAGTCCTCAGATTTCACACTGCCAAAGTAAGATGAAAAGAAAGAAAGTTTATGGATAGGAGCTCTGACCTTAAGATCTGGCAGTTCAATTACACATGCACATTCGACAACTTCAGCTCCAGCACGTTCTATACAGTAATTGAGAAAAAGGATATTAAGAGATATACACAATGTGAGTACCTAGTTGCCACCTATATTCAAGTAGTTAAAGCATGTCACTGTAAGTCCCAAATATGTCAAGCCAACACTTCCCAGATGTTCTAGCTCGCTACAATTATAACCCCCCCCCCCCCCCTCTTTCTCATGCCGATGACTCTATAGCAAGAGTCGTCAGGTGAAGCTTATAATTAATCACTCCTCGCCAGTTAGTTTTGTGCCTCCATATACATAATGGATCAGGGTGGCGGATAAAAACTTTGCCTACCCAGCAAATTCATAGCAGCACAAAGAGTGCCACCAGTAGCAACCAAATCATCAACGACCAAAGCATGTTCACCAGGTTTAACTGCTCCGACATGCATCTCCAAACAATCCCTGCCATACTCTAGCTCGTACTCTTCAGAGATAACTTGACCTGTCAGGATGCAAAAGCACATATTTTAGACCATTCAACTCCCAGAACTTGAATGCACTAGCATAACTTCCGGCCAGACAACTTGTGTTTTGTTGGCAATTTCGATCACACAGTGCAGCCAGAATTTTACAGATGGAGACAAGTAAAAACACTTCAAGATGCATTTCCAGTAATTTGCTAACTCCGACAAAAAGAGAAAAGATCAATACCCAATAACAACAGATAACCCAGTAACAGCTTACTGGATTGAAGAAACAAATGTAAACTGGAAAAAGAAATGGATTGCCAGAAAAGTAGCTTACTGCCCATATTTGGCTAATCAAATTGATGAAAAAGGAAAGACTTAAGGAAACCTTCCCATCAGGTCCCAACTTTTGTAACCTCCCAGTTTGGCATAACATGTAAGCAAAGGAAAATTAACAACTATCTTCATCTGAGTTTCTTCCTGCTACTTACCTGGCATGGAAACATGGAGATTTTCCTTCCATTTTCTCCCACCAATCCAATCCAAAGATTGGAAGAGAAATTTTTGATGGTTTCCTTTACTTTTCCGTCATTCATTTTCTTCTTTTCCTTTGGATTTTAGGCCATCCATAGTTAACTGTTCTGAAACTAAAATTTAAAGGGAACCTCTTAATCATCATTCACCCTCTCTTTGCCATTAGATCGTGTAATGCGGGTACTCCGTGTGGCAGAAAAGTAATTTCCATTATGATTTATCTTTGGGTAGAATCAAATTGCACAATTAGTTCAAGCAAATCAGCATGCCATGAAAAACATATTTCATTTAGAAATTTCTGACAGTAATTGACAAAGACAAGAAGTTTACTAGGGTCTGAAATTATCTTTAAAGTATTTGCACAAATGGGAAACATTGGTCCATGGCAACATGGGCTATACTATTCGAGCAAACAAAATGCTACTCCTACATATCACAGATAATCTATCCACAGTAGTTTAGTGCATCACCTCGCAAGTCGATATCATACCCCAATTTTCCATCATACAAAGACATCATAGAAGCTTCACCATAAGACCCAAATAAGGAGACCTGAGTTTAACATTAGTAAGAGTTTAAGGCCACTGCTCGTGGACAGGAAGAAATGTGAGAGATGGTACCAGGCAACTTTCTTGGCTTTCTCAACGGCACAAACTTTGCCCCAATTGCCAATGCAATAGGAGGACCAAAAATGAAACCTCTCGCCTCAATGCCTAGCAAAAAAGTGAAACGTCTTAATCAGTCTAAAGCACCAAAAACAATAAACCAATTGTCAATGTCACGAAATAGAAGGCATGCACTATTGGTCAGATTCTATGTTCTTCATAAGAATTTTTGGTCTGCTCAAGTACGTCTTAGCCCCCCCCCCCCCCCAAAAAGGAATGAGTAATGTATAAACATAAAACCTTAGAATATACTCCGCACCAGGCCGTTGCGAAGGACAAACACATAGCTTACATGACCAAACAGAAATCGAGATAATGCTATGTAGATCCCACCAATGAGGCATCCGAAGTTACTGAGATCAAAGCAGCCTTATCTTGGAAGAGTAGAGAGGCTATTTCTAAAGTGACACACAAAGAGACGCATGCATATTCATGAATTCCACTAAAATACAGCCACCACGGGGATGGCTTTATAATGAGAAAGTGTAACTCCCACACAAGGGAGCTGTGGAGCTGTGTTTCAGTCTCAGCAAAGAGGATTTTCCCTTTCTTAACCCACCTTCTTTGCCATGTCTTATGTCATCACTCATTAGTGTGCCATCATGGTATAGAGGCCTGCTAGATCAGTCACCTTAGCTATCCCAAAAAGAAAATCCCAAAAACATTAAGCATCCACTTGGGGTGCCCGACATTGAATCAATTCATTAGTACCCTAGGAGTGTAGAACACCAATGGAACATCAACTATCAGGGAATCTGCATAAGGAATCTTGGCCTTTCTTTCTCTGATATGAATAGCATAATTTAGCTGGTTGAAACACTATGAAACAGTTATTCTCAAATGTGCAAACTATATTCATAAGGAGTCAGAAATATCACGGTTTTGGGCAAGAAATTACTCATCTCAGAATGAACAAATTGAAGTTAGAAACACCACGGCTTAAAACCCATTAACTTAGATTGAATTTGCGTTGTTTCCTATCTGCTTTATATCTGTGCTTTTCCTGATCATTGAAGCAGGAAGATTGAGAAAATCTATACAGCCCTTCCGAATTATTGGAGGCCAGCAATAGCCAGGTAAGCACAGAAGGAGACGAAAGCTGCTGCTTGTGCACATGTTAATGCATACAAAACACATTGGCCCATATCACCTCTACATCCAATCAAACTATTCATTATAAGCATGCACATGAACAGAGAACTACGAATTGAAAGATTTTTAGTCCTTTTTAGTCCCATGTTGCAGGAAAAGACAGAAATCTAAATCCGAACTTGACAAATCTTAGACAAGACATGGTAGTGTATCTCACCAGCACTCAAGGATTATAAGACCATCTCTTTGTTTTATGTGCATTAAAACCATTGCTATTTAACATCACACTCCAAAGGGCACCATAGAACTTAAGCTTTACTGGCCAATGGATGGGCAGTGAAGGTTAACATAATGAGGAAGTGAGAATAAACTACTAGGTACACAGTATCTACTCCCAGTAGAATTTGAATTCATTGCCCAACTTTATCCAAACAGCCGAAAATATCGAGAACCAAATCACAAGGGTCCACAAATATTTGAATCCACCAACAGGCCAAAAAAGAAGAATGCAAGCCGCTCATTACTTTCACGGATAGCAATTGATAACACATCCCACTAGCAGAGGACACAGTCAAACTGAAAATCACTCCAACCCTACAGTCACCATATCCTCAAAAACACTCTTAAAGGCATCCACCCAGGAACTTAAGTATACTCAACCATTTATTATTAAAACCAGCAGAAAAATTTCACCAACCTAGGCCCAGCAATCAATCATTTCATTAACCCAATAGTAGTTTAAAAAGGAAAAGAAAAAGGTCCCCAGATCCCCATAGGCCTTGTGCGATTGAAAAAGTATGAGAGAGTAAACTAGTTTCCACAACACCCTTATTGTGCTTTTTACAAAAAGAATTCCTATCCACCATTTATCCATAATAATACATCAGAAAGAAAGTGTTTTTCCTAGCTGGGGTCACATAATCACTCCCTTAAAGATACAGAACAGTGAAATGTGGAAGAGTTTGATAGAAGATGATCACCCATGCGTTTGAGCAGTACCAAGTGCCAACCAACAAGTCTAGGAATCTTTCTTTTACACAAAAAAAAAGAAAAAAAAAACCAGAAAAAGATCCATTAAAAAGGTAGGAAAAAACACAAACTAGTAATTTTAGTATGGAAATCACCTGCAACAACAGAAATGTTCTTGCTTTTGTAGCGCTCAACGAATAAGTCGATGGTATCCTTGAAGGCTTTGGGGTCGAGCAATAGAGTAGTAATATCTTGGAACATAATACCTGCATCAAAATACATATCCCCATCATTTACCCATTTTGATATTAGCAATTCATCAAACCAGTAAATGAGATTCCCCCAACAAAAAAGAAAGCGAGTTTCATGCACTACTACAAACACTAATAAACAGTTACACATAACAAGCAATACTCCCAATTTTACTCAGGCAATTTATCAAACACCCAGAAAGCAAAATTGCCCAAAAATCAAAATGCTACTTTCAAAACCCGAAAAGACAGATTCCCCAGTAAAACAAGTTATCAAATACCCATAAATCAAAATGCCCAACTGAGCAAAAAGTGAAACAAAAAAGAAGCACCTGGTTTGGGGAAATTGGGGACAACCCCGATTGTAGTTTTGATGTGGTGAAGGCGAGGATCATCACCATTAGAGGCCGACATTGGAGGAACAAAAACAGGGGAAAACCCCTTTCCTAGTTTTGTTTGATTTGTACTGGATCTTATTCTGAGCCTGAAAGAAAAAGAAGAGCGAGGGTCATTAGCATTGCAAAAGGACCAGGTTGAGGCTGAGGCTGAGGTTGAGAGAGTGAGCATAATAGTAAGGCAACCACGCAAGGAAAGGATATCTCTCCTCAGATTCAGAGAGATTTAGAGAGAGAAACTAGAGAGAGAGAGAGAGAGAGAGAGAGAGAGAGAGAGAGAGGAAGAGAGAGTTACGTTTTGTTTGGGAAATTTGGATGAAGATATACAAGTAGAGAATGAGGACTGTGTATCGTGAGGGCCCCTCTTGCCCTTTTAAGACGGTTTCGCGCGCTTATTAGACCTCCCTGTTCAGTTTTCCCTCTTTATTTTTCTTTTTTAACAAATTATCATCATGTGGTAAAAAAAAAAACAAACAAATTATCATGATATACAAAATAACAAAAGTAATCCTAAGTTCTAACTAGATCTAACAAATGGATCATCAGAGTCATTTTTGCATAGAATTATATTCGGATCAATAAGATTTGATTTGATCTTGATTTGGAGCAGGGTCATTTTCAGTTCGATTTGATTTCAGATTGATTGATGTTTGGTGTAATACTGATAAGTTTGTCTCACAAAGAAAAACAACTTTTTAATGAAAAATATTCAATTCAGTTAAGGTCACTTCGAACTTTAGGTCCACTATAAATCACCTATTTCGAGTGATGCTTTAGGTATAGATTTATTCAATTTCAAGTCACTCAAGGGTATACTCGCATCTCTCCCACTTTTTACTTGTTAAATTGCTCCCTCAATAGGGGTATCAATAGATCAAATTTGGCTTACGTGAATCCTTATCTGCATCCATCATGTGCTTTCACGTAGCCCATCTAATCCAGTCCATCGATCACCAGTATGCATTTAACATATTATACAAATCTATCAACGTATCATTTGCATGTTATACAAATCAACTGGATCAAGTGACAAACAAGTGAAGTTTACATGATCTTAAGCAAACTATGAAAAAATATATTTATTTTTTGAAAGGGATTAAAAAAAATATACATTGGGTACAAAGGATGAATAAACATGAGATTTATATTGTAGTAGATCTTATTCGATACTATATCACCAAAAATTAATTGTGAAACAGGACACTTTTACGGTGTTCTTCAATAAATATCAGGGTGACTAGTAATTCATTTAAATTGTTTTTAATAAAAGTTCATATTTGATGAATTATTAGGCACATCTGAACTAAGAAGTCAAACTAGTATAAATTGTTAATCACTTAAAAACTTTCAAAAAGCCACCTTCTAGAAATCTAATTCACCCAAGAATTTGTGGCTATATTATATCGTACTTGTTAATAATTATAAGTATATAATCATCCAAAAATACATTAGATATAAGACATAAAATTTTAAAAAGACAAATACTACTGGACCAGTATATGGCTCTATGGGTGATAGAGCGAATAGAGCATCACCTTGATCCACCCTTTTCATTCAACCATCGATCCTTCATCACAATTTTTGATTTTGGAATTTTATACTTTTTCTTTCCCATACGGCGACATGTACCTCTATTAGGGCCCCGTTCTTTTCATGAGTCAATTCTAATATACCAACATCAACCCACTTTCACTATTTTAATAAAGTTTAATTTATTATATAAAAAAATTTAGTTCACTTCAACCTACTGCAACCCACTTTAATATACTTCAACTTACCTAAATCTATTTTATTCTTTTACTCATCTCAATTTACCTATAAAAAAAACAGGCTGTAAGTGTGGATGAAATTGTCAATTCATCCCTAAATTTTTCTCGGATTTTGGTTGTGGGGGCAGGGGGGGGGCTAAAGCTGGCTTATCAAAAATATTCCCAGTCTAGTTGTGGAGGATAGAGGTCAAATCAAGGATCCATTTTAGGTGCTAAATAGCGTCACGTCCAAACCAAGTTGCTTTCTATCATATCAGTTTTCCATTTCCACAACCACAAGGGGGTGAAAAAGAAATGGCCCAAAAAAAAAACAGAAACAAAATGCTGTGTTGATTTAGAATAGATATAGACGTAGGGTCTGTTCTTTTCAACAACAACAACAATAATAAATTTTCAATGTGGGTTTCGCTTTTGCGGGGTCTGGGAAGATTCAACTGTAGGCAACCTTACCTCTACCAGTATTCCTACCCATAGGGTCTGTTCTTTTCGTATGTAAATTAAGGTGGATAAAAAATTGAAGTGAATTGAGGTTGGTTGCGGTGGGTTGAGGTAGGTTAAAGTTAGTTTTTTTTTTTTTTTGAGGTGGGTTGAAATAATGAGAATGTAATTATGAAGTGGTGAATTAAAGTTGGTTGAAATAGGTTGAGGTTGGTATTTTTATTTCAGATTGGTTGAAGTAGGTTGAGATTGATAAATTCAAAATCACCTACGAAAAGAACAGGGTCGTAATTATTAGAAAGCTTCAATATAGCCTTAACAAAAGAGGAACCCTATACTCGACAGAAATGAAGTTATTAAGTTCAAGTTCTCCTTTTTCAACCAACGCGGTCTTGGTGTAGTGGTTAAGATTAAAATTTTGAATACATTATGTCTTATATTCGATTTTGTCTCATCTGTTGTATTATAATCGGATCGTATTGCCTTTGGTAATTTCTGAACTATCATCTATAACAATTTATGACAAAGTGATACTTTATACTAGAGTTTAGCCCTGCTAGCATGGCTACATTATCATCCTCATAATTAGGGCCTTGTTTGGTAATCACGTATTAGCTATCAGCCGCTTTAATTAATTATTAGTTTTTAGTTAGTTGTATTAATTGTTAGCATTAACTATTTGTGGCATCTATTCATGAAAAAATATGGGGTGAAATTAGTCGATTTTTTAAGAGATTGAAAACAAAAACGTAATACTCAAAAAACGAATACAAAAGGCTGCACAAATTAACTCTTTAAAAATCCTTAAAAAATAACGTTTTTTGCAAAAAAAATATTTTTTGGGCTAGAATGTATTACAAAAACCAATGAACCAAACACTCTAAATAATTAGTAATTTTTGTCATAAAAAGACCTAGTTACCTAATGCCGCATAAATAACACATTCGTCTTAATCTAACTTTTTTATTTTATTTTTTCTGGGTAAGAAATGTAAGTAATACAGTATAAGAAATACCTCTCTGAAGGCTCATATCGGATAGAAAGTAAGTCATTGCAGAGGACTCTCTTTTACACAACCATGAAACGTAAGGAAGTACCAAATTTCATCAGTCAATCAGGTGCATAGTTATTAGTCATCTTGCGTAAAAATATGATTCACAAAAACATGGTTACAGAATTTAAATTAAGTATTGATATCCTGTAACAAGACTTGGATTTTCCACAGTATCTAGCTGTAACTTTAAACTGCTTGAATAAGTATTTTGTTCTCTCCTCTTATGTAACTATCACTAAAAACTACTTGTATTGATGTTTTTAACCCGTTTCTCATATATATAACGTCAACCACCAAAATTACCGCTCCTTTCCAATCACGAATTACGAAATATACTATCACTCCTCGTAATATTTTGAATCCATCCTCTTGTCGCTGAGTCACTTGTAGAAGTGTGTCAAAGAATAGAGCCTAACTAGCTTGGCAGCGGCGTGAAGAATATGGACCAAGAATAAAAAGTCCGAGCAACGTTGAATTCGCACACTAAATTCACATACCAAAATCTTCGCCTAAAAAGTCGTAGCATAAAGACGCCTAACTCCCTAGATTTTTAATAGCAACTCACGTAACCCTTATTATTTTTTATTTTTTTTGGGTGAAAGTAGTAGGATTTTAAAATCAAGATCAAACAACAACAATAACAATAACAACAACAACAACAACAAACTTTCAGTGTGGGTCCCGCTTTCGCAAGGTCTGAGGAGATTCAGCTGTAGACAATCTTACCTCTACCGGTATTCTTACCTATAGAAAGGTTGATTCCATCAAGATCAAACAAGACCAAATAAAAAAAAATTCAGAATTGAAGATTCTTATTATTAATTCTTTCACTGAGTTATAAATATCAATATACAACAGCATGACGAGGAAAACTTCATATCTCACGCACAATATGCTCATAATCTTAATTTTAACAACTAAAGCAAGAACTCAATATAAAACAATACTTTGAAATATTTTCATTTTATTGTTTCTTACATCTTATCACTTTTAAAGAAAATTCCACCCCTAAAATGTTCGTTATTTGATTATGCAGTTTAAGATATGAAAAAAGGCATACAATGCAAGATAAGTATCCAATAAATTTAAAACATGTTATATCATATATATCTGGTTTAAGACTCGCACTTGCTAATTATCATTACATTTTCCAGTTATGTGGTACAAGATTTATCATAGGGACTTGCTTTTTATCCTCTATAAAAATAATCTAATGAAAATTCCCAAAACAATGACTTTCACGGTTGTATTAAACACTTACCTTTCCTACTCAAAAAAGAAAATATATATTTATATATTTTTTTTTTGTAAGAAAGGTAAGCATTACAATTTAAGTAGCTCTTCTCTCAAGGCTTTTCCCTAGATTATTCTCATAGAGGATAGAAAGAAGGTCCCTTTGTGAGACTACATTCCACACAACCCTAGAATGTAAGAAAATACCAAATTTTTTCAGCCAATCAATTGCGCAATTTCCTTCTCTAAAAACATGATGAATAAAAACCTTGTTAGATAACTTGATGTAAGTGAGTATGTCTTGTACGAGTACTTGTATCTCCCATGGTGGTTGAATATGACCTTGAACTTCATGAATGAGAATTTTATTACCTTTTTCAATGTGGATATTGGTGAAACCTGCTTATACTGCGACTTTAATTCCATTTCGCATAGCTGTTGCTTCTGCTATCAAGATTGATGAAGCTCCCAAGCGAATGAATATATATATATATATAT
>JACYFF010010365.1:112737591-112777649 GCA_017589665.1 Selenicereus undatus | reverse complement strand
AATCACCTTTGTAATATTGAAAATAAATGCTTCAAAAGGTCTGCATGCATGTTGGGAGTTATTTTCTCAAGGTTCAAATCCAAAACCAAATCCAATACCCCCAAAAATCTCGCCACCAGGTGGGGTGTTGGGAGGGTCTAATATAGGAGCCTTACCTTTGAATTTAAAATTATTGAGATAGTGGTCCTGATTGACTCTAGGTTTAAAAATTGTATACTACCTGCTACTCCACAGAAACGGGACAGAGGAAGTTTAGAAAGATATGTTACTTTAGTTTGTACAATACAACAACAACAATACCTCTCAGTGTGGGTCCCGCTTTCGCGGGGTCTGGGGAGATCCAACTATAAGCAACCTTACCTCTACCGGCATTTCTACCCGTAGAGAAGTTGATTCCAAGAGACCCACCAAAAAAGAAATTTTGTGAAAAGGAACTAGTTCATACAATTCAAGTTAAAAATAGTCTAAATTTGTTTTTTTTCCAGCTATAACCCAATCCCTCAAAGTTCAAATTATTAAAATCCAATAACAAAAAAAGAAAAAGAAGAAAGAGGCCTGTGATAGAATTGAGTTTGTGAAGTTAGAGTCTTAAGAGTTACAGAACATATAGCATAATAACTACCATAATCGTAACCATGTGATTAGCAAGGTAGGGCATGGCTATAGAAAAGTCAATGTGGCTGAAGATTGGTTGGCAAACCACACTTTTGCTTGACTAAAGAGCTTTCATTTAGGAAAATTAACATATAGTAATTAATGTTGTTTAAGCATTGTCCTTAGTAAGGGCAATGTAATGTTTGTCTTGTGCATTGCTTAAAACAATATCATATTTTGGAAGTGGGAGTGAGTTGTCACGTATGGTTCCCTCTAACAAGCAGTCGGCAGTCCTGCAAGATGGTGGGACAAATACCCAAAATTGCTAGTTTTCATGACTATAAGGTCGTGTTCTTTTCATAGGTCATTTTAGAT
Organism: Selenicereus undatus; assembly: GCA_017589665.1. NCBI lineage: Eukaryota > Viridiplantae > Streptophyta > Magnoliopsida > Caryophyllales > Cactaceae > Selenicereus > Selenicereus undatus. The sequence continues at coordinate 112,776,680 of JACYFF010010365.1, read as the reverse complement.
TTATCAACGTCAACTTACTTTAACCTATTTTAACTCACTTCAACCCATTTCAACCAACTTCAACCTACGCTTTCATAAATTTAATAATTTGTAAAGTGTCATGTAAGATTCAATTATTTTTGCAAAGTAGTATGATTTGAAAATGGTGGGAATTTATAGGTAATTTGGGGTTGGTAAAAGGGTGAAGTAGGTTAAGGTAGGTTGATGTATGTTGAGGTGGATTGAAATACATTGAAGTGGGTTGAATTTTGTTGATGTGATAAATTAAACTTGGTTAGACTAATGAAAGGAGGTTGAAGTAGGTTGAGATTGGTATTTTTGAATTGACTAGATACGATTCCATTTTGTTGATTATCATGATGCGCGCATCAGGCAGTATTGATTAGATACGATTCCATTTTAATTTTCAAATTATCATCATCATATTTTGCTATCACATGTTTTTCAAATTATATCATATTTTTATTATTTTTCACAACCTAATTTTTCATATTTTATAAAATTAGAAAAAAGCTAATGTTATATCTTCAACCAACTCTTACATTTAAACATTAACAACAAATCTATATTGCTGATATATTTTGTAACACTTACGATCATACTATTTTCTTTTGTTACATCTGAATTTTTCGAATACGGGCATGTTATTGTTGTCGACAAATTGGGGTGGATAAAAGGGTGAGGTGGGTTGATGTAGGTTGAGGCCAGTTGAAGTAGGTTGAATTTTTTTAATGTCATAAATTGAAATTTAGTTGATAGTGGAAGTGGATTGAAGTAAGTTGAAGTGGATTGAGGTTATTATTTTCAAATTTACCCATGAAAAAAAGGCACGTATACAAAAAGTTTTCATCAATAAATTTTGTAACCCAAATCGTTGAAAATAATTGACAAGTTGCGCCAACCTCCAATTTTCAGAAAAATAGTTACAAAATTATGAAATTACCATTCAACGAAAAAATGCATTAAAAATTACAATAACTTCATAAATTATCACACATAATTATATTCTCATTATTTTAACTCACTACAAAAAAAATATATTATTTTCGGATTTATAGATCCGAGATACTTATATGTGATAACTTTTCCAAAATCAAAGACTTGCCTTTCCTAAATTCTGTTATATTATCGGAATTTATACACACTGGTCTATAATGTAAGCTTGTGTTGCTCGTCTAGTTAGAGTATGTCCTTTGATGACTTGGTATTCAAGCATTGCATGTGTAACTCATTGATTAGTTGAATTTTACTCTCCTTTAGAGAATAAAAAGAATAATTTTTCACAAGATGGACATGCGGATTAGTCGAATCTTGGCTATTTGTTTCAAACAAAGTTTTCAACTCCATGTTTAGGACTTTTGCAATTGTAATAAACAATTAACTTTAAATTTGGTTGACTAATTCGTATTATGGAACATTTTTCTTTAAGTTACGAATTATTGACATGTCACATGTGTACTCTTTTAAGTCTCAATTTTGCTTTAAATTCAAGAAATCCTCTTTCAAGTCTTAATTTTGCTTTAATTTCAAGAAAACTTCAATAAATAACATAAGATCTGCAATCAAAATACTGAAAAGGCAATAAAAACTCAATATAATTATTTCTCTTCTTTAACTATATCATATAAATGGGATAATCTAATCAAAAGCCCTAAAAAACAAACAAACAAACAAACACCTTTCCAATTGTCGCATGTTTTTGCATTGAAGAGTTATGTTGTCATTAAATTATATTCAACCAAACATCACTTTAACTGCTTTAAATTAAGCCAATAAATCAAATTAAAGTGAACCAATGTCCTGAAATCCTACATAAGCAAGGAGTTAGATGTAGTAGCATAGCCATTTGGAGACTTTCCTTAATATCTAGCAATTTGAAAATTAGTGACTACTATCCCTTAATCGTCACCTACATATAATAGTTGTATCCAAGTCTCTTAGCCAAGTTCAAGTAGCATAAGCTATCGATCCATCGCTTTCCTCCCGGAGTTAGACAAGTGAATAACATTTGCTTCAACAGCTTCCTAAGCTTATAGACTCAATCCAAGGTGAAAACAACTGCATGTACAGAATTTTCGCCTTTTTTTGTTGAAAATTTGTACATTTTTTACATGTCTGCTTTAATTCTATATAAATTTATAAAGGAAAAACCAAGCCAAGAAAAACATTACCAAATTCTTCTATTTCATGCATTGGTACGATGAAAATATGAGGAAACCCCTAAAAGCAAGAACCAATCTAGCAACGCAATTCACAAGACTATGCTAAGTACATCACTACATGAGCAACTTCTGATTCCTTTCACCAATTTGATTTTGTAATTAGAGATAATATTCAAATTCAACCTAATCTCTGATTGGCATAACCTCTACACATGCAAATTTGCTATTGATGGAGTGTAGATTATAGAATGACATACACTTGCTGTGTAAGAAGAATAAGACTTTAACCTTCAAAGGGATCAAATTATTGGAATTTGTACCGAGACTGACTACATTTATATAGACTTAACAGTCATTAATTGAAGTTTTAATAAGCTTCTTATTTCTCAATTACCTCTCCCTCAAAAAAAGAGAAAACTAAACACAAAAAGAATGCAAAGAATTATCCCTATTTGCATAATTTGAAGTTGTATAATGTTTCTTTAGGAAAAGAAAACATTGTTTAATGTTTAGCGTAAATATTCAAGCTGCGACCGATCGCAGTCCGATGTTTGGCTAAATTGTGACACGTAAATGATCATCTACACATCTGGGCATTGTTTCCCTTGTCGATCTTTAATTTTAAGACTATCTTATCTAAAATTTATGATGAATTTTAATAACACCATTTTTTTTTCTAATAAGTGAGGCCATCTTGCGCAATAAAATTTTGACAATTATGTCAGTGTCACTTATGTGAGTTTGCGCTTAACTCTCACTGCCTCAAAAATAGATCTAGAAACCTTTTTTTTTTCATTTTTCGAGGAAGAAATTAACAAATGTAGCAAAAAATTGCAAAATAAACAAAGATGCATGCATGATTGCATGAAATGTACATCACAAACTCCTGATAAAATAGTACGTACAGTAAACAAATCCGAGTGAAATTGACTACTGCTACTCTCTCTCTCCACCACGCCTCTCCAATGCCAAGAATGGCCCTTCAATTGACACCCAGAAAGGTTGCCGTCATAGGCGGCGGGGCAGCCGGCCTCGTGGCGGCGCGCGAGCTCTGTCGAGAAGGGCACAAGGTGGTGGTCTTCGAGCGCGAGGCCCAGCCCGGCGGCACATGGGTTTACACACCCGAAGTCGAATCCGACCCGCTTGGGCTCGACCCGGGTCGGACCATCGTTCATTCCAGCCTTTACAGCTCCCTTCGTACTAATGTTGCCAGAGAAGTTATGGGCTTTAGTGATTTCCCCTTTGTTGCCACTGGTAATCAATCGTTTTCTTTATTAATCATTTTATTCCCGATAATTCAGCAATTTTGTGGTCATGATTTAATTCGTCTGTTATATGTGATTGATGGATTGATTTGGGTAGAATTATGATTATGATGAACAATATTAGATGCAATCCAGTTCAACAAAATTACCATCCTCGATTGAAGTTTATTCATGGTGTATGTGTTAAAATTAAAATGTATATGTAATCAGAGCAGAAGGATAATGTCGGGGAAACAAATTACCCAATTAAATTTCCAATCAAGTTTATCCTTTTGAAGTCAATTAAAGTCAAAAAGCAAGATTGAGCATTGCCAAATTACCCATCACATTGATCCATTTAAAGTCAATTTAGCTCGATGAGCAAGATTGAGCATTACCAGATTACCCATCAAATTGGCATTAACTACTGCTCAATAGCTCAATTGCATAAAGTTACCAAAATGAAACTATTAGAGCTGAGTTTATGGTAAAGAAGCCCACTACCCAGATCCAACTAGTTATTCCAAATTACACAATCGCTCAAGTGCATGAAGTTACCGATTGCATCCCAGGACTCCCATGTTGGCATCATTGAATTTTATAAAATAGAAGCGATGGTTATCTGTGCTAGACATATTGGTTATGGTATTTCCCATCTTGCTTGTAGGCAAGGATGATAGGGATTCGCGAAGGTTTCCGGGCCATGAAGAGGTATTAAGATACTTGGTGGATTTTGCTCATGAGTTTCGACTACATGAGTTGGTTCGTTACCAGACTGAGGTGCAGTATGTTGGATTGGAGACAGATGGAATGTGGAAAGTTTGCTCTAGGAGTAAGGTTGGAGATGATGATAGGAAATTGGGTGAAACTTATGATGCTGTGGTTGTATGCAATGGACATTATACTGAACCACGGATTGCTGATATTCCTGGTGAGTCATTTCATTGCTACAATCTGTTCATTTGTTACAGTATAAAACCTATTCTTGAGCCGTCAATTATCAACTTAAGCCCTACGGGGGACGGTCAGTGTCTTATGCTAATACTAGTGATTTCGTCCTTGCGAAAGAAATTTTAGGGGGGGGTGTTGAAGCAGCTCTTATTGTCCTTGTTATTCTGTATGATTTAATTATTGGGAATTTCAGCTATTGAACTTTTTACTGTCACATGTAATGATATGCAGGTGTTGAGCATTGGCCAGGGAGGCAAATTCATAGCCACAATTATCGTAACCCAGAGCCCTATCAAGACCAGGTATATATACTGGATCTGTGTTTTCACTGCTATCAAACTCCACAATGTAGTACCCTGTCATGACTGTCATTCTCTTAGTGCGGAAAAGGTGCCATGTCTGTTCCAGCTTACATCTGGAGTTGGATGTTGATATAAGTTGCAGTGTCGTATTGTGAGGATGTGAAGTTCAGGATAATGAATAGATTGTGACTAATTTTGAAAACCCAATTCCCAACAGCCATAAAAAGAAACTAAATTGTGTAGATGCCATGTCCCTTTCGATTTCCTATTTCAGTGAGTGTATGATTAGCCATTAATATTAATTACTCTTGGATGCGTTCTTGCTGCTATCAGGTTGTGGTTTTGATTGGAAGTTCTGCTAGTGCTGTTGATATCAGTAGGGACATTGCTGGAGCGGCCAAGGAGGTCCATGTAGCTTCGAGATCAAAGCCAGCTGGGAGTTCTGGGAAGCAACCTGGTTATGATAACATGTGGCTCCATCCAATGGTAAAAGCACTCACCTAGGGTAAGAATTGATTGACCATGGTGAAAAGTCCATGGAACATCATTTGTCCCTGATGCTGGGGATGGTGCAATATCAGATTATTCTTACACGGTAAACCATGCAGATAGAAAGTGCATATGATGATGGTCGAGTAGCATTTCAAGGTGGTAGCGTGGTGGTTGCAGATGTCATTCTTCATTGCACAGGGTATTTTATTGCTTCAACTATGAACTACTGTTAATGGACACCATAGATTGATAGCACTAATTTATCATGCAACCATTGTCAGGTATAAGTATCATTTTCCTTTCCTTCACACTGGTGGCATTGTTAACGTTGATGATAATCGTGTGGGCCCACTGTATCAGCATGTGTTTCCTCCTGCATTAGCTCCAGGACTTTCATTTGTCGGTCTTCCATTTAGGGTGGGACTTTTCCCTCAGTGTTGTGTCCCAATCAAGTTGAGAAGATTCTTATTCTCTTCATCAAATAGCTAAACTAACCGAAGTTTTGATGGTAGGTTGTTCCTTTCATTCTTTGCGAACTTCAGAGTAAGTGGATAGCAGGCATTTTATCAGGGCGTGTATCACTCCCATCGAAAGAAAAGATGATGGAGGAGGTGGAAGCTTTCTACTCAACATTGAAAGCCGCTAGCATTCCAAAGCGATATGCTCATCAATTAGGCGATCAACAGGTAGGACCCTTTTGTACTCTAGTTTAGCAAGGTGAACTGTCTCCTACTTTACAATAAAAGAAATGCATAATGAACTAGTGAGACATTTTGCTCTTGTCTACTAACCCAGAACTAGTGAGACATTAACACTATCATTCTTGGTTTGTGAAATTTGGTTTGTACGTCTGTTTCCCAAAGATGTCCCAAAAATAGATAATCTCTCTCTTTCCCAGCAGTTTGAGTATGATGACTGGCTCGCTGCCGAGTCCGGGAGCCCTTTGGTTGAAGAATGGAGGAAGGACATGTACTTTGCAACAGGCCCCAACAGGATAATCCGACCAGAGACATATCGCGATGAATGGGATGATGGTGAACTCATGTTGCAAGCTCATCAAGATTTTCTTCAATACTTGCCTACTCAATGCAGCCCTGCCGTTGCTTCTTCTGCACTCTGATTAATGATTAGGAATAAACTCCATTTTGTTTATAATCCAAAAATAAACTCCATTGTTATATGCCAAGAAATTGTTGATTCATCTTACTTTTACCCAAGGAACTCTCCACAGTGCTTCTTGTGCACTGTGTTTAATAAATGAATTAAATTCTTATTTGCCAAGAATTGTTGAGTCATATTGGTATTACTTTGCTCTCAATTAAAATTTGATGCCCTTGATCTTCTGGGTAAAAGTAAAAGCTTAGATGAGAATATAGTTCGTGCGGATGACAGGTGAGTGTGCTGAAGTGGTTCAATTAGTTGTGGGAGGGAAAAATCAAAAAGACAAAAAAAGAATTGCACCAGCCGGGAATCGAACCCGGGTCTGTACCGTGGCAGGGTACTATTCTACCACTAGACCACTGGTGCTACCTGTTGTTAGTTATCCTCGGTCTCCTCATCATTTGATGATTCCCTCCCCTTCTTTTAGGGGTAAGAAAGGCAAGTAACGCTTTGATGACATCTTACACTATACATTTTGTCCATTTTGGGGTGGTTTTATTGAATTTTTACCATTTCAACTGAGTTGCACCATTGTAGTGTTTACGTATTGGCTTTCCTCCATTTAAAGTGTTTTTGAGTTATATTTTATAGGTGCGCTACAGGGTATTACCTGTCCACACTTTTTTTTTAAAAACTATATATGATATCTAATTTGACCGAGAGAAATACCTCCCAACATTATGACCATTTGAAGTATTTATTTTCAATATTACAGTGGTGTTTTACATTGTGTTTTTCAATAAATTTCAAGTAACATTTCTCCTAAAACGACAAAAGTATATGATATCTAAGTTGCATACATTCATTTGGAAGTTCAAATCGCTTCAAAAATAAAATCTAAATCACCTTTGTAATATTGAAAATAAATGCTTCAAAAGGTCTGCATGTTGGGAGTTATTTTCTCAAGGTCAGATTATTGACTTTCAAACCAATCAAAGTTTAAATCCAAAACCAAATCCAATATCCCAAAAAATCTCACCACCAGGTGGGGTGTTAAGAGGGTCTAATATAACAGTCTTACCTTTGAATTTAAAATTATTGAGATACTGGTTCTGATTGACTCTAGATTAAAAAATTGTAGACTATCTACTACTCTACAGAAACGGGGCAAAGAAAGTTTAGAGATATATTTTACTTTAGTTCGTATAATCCAAGTTGAAAATAGTCTAAACTTGCCTTTTTTCCATCTACAATCCAACCCCTCAAAGTTCAGATTATTAAAATTCAATAACAAAAAAAGAAAAGGAAGAAAGAGGCCTGCGATAGAATTGGGTTTGTGAAGTTAGAGTCTCAAGAGTTACAGAACATATAGCATAACAACTACCATAATAGTAACCATGAGATTAGCAAGGTAGGGCATGGTTATGGAAAAGTCAATACGGCTGAAGGTTAGTTGGCAAACCACACTTTTGCTTGACTAAAGAGCCTTCATTTAGGAAAATTAACCTATAGTAATTAATGTTGTTTAAGCACTGTCCTTAGTAAGGGCAATGTAATGTCTATCTTGTGCATAGCTTAAAACAATCAATCATATTTTGGAAGTGGGAGTGAGTTGTCATGTATGGTTCCCTTTAACAAGCAGGCGGCAGTCCTGCAAGATGATGGGACCAATACCCAAAATTGCTCGTTTCCATGACTAAATGGCATTGAAAATCAAATTCTAGACATGACATAGCCGTGGCCCATGAATCATGTTTCTAATATAAATTCTATATTGTTTTCGAATTATAGATCCGAGATACTTAGGTCCTGTTCTTTTCGTGAGTCAATTTTAAAATATCAACTTCAATCCACTTTAATTCATTTAATCTACTTCAACTCATTTCAACTCATTTTTACTATTTTAACCAAGTTTAATTTATCACATGAAAAAAATTCAACCTATTTCAACTCACCTCAACCTACTTCGACCTACCTTAATCCAATTCACCCTTTTACTCACCCCAATTTACCTACGAAAGAACAGACCCTTATCTGTGATGACTTTTCTTTACTCTTTGAAGCTTACATTTTACTTGAATGGCCCTTATAATGTAAGCTTGTGTTGCTCGTCTAGTTAGAATATGTCCTTTGATGACTTGGTATTCAAGCATTGCATGTGTGACTCATTGATTTAGTTGAATTTTACTCTCCTTTAGAGAATAAAAAGAATAATTTTTCACAAGATTTCTCTCCATGTTAGTACATGTGGATTAGTCGAATCTTGGCTATTTGTTTCAAACAAAGCTTTCAACTCCATGTTAGTACTTTTGCAATTGTAATAAACAATTAACTTTAAATTTGATTGACTAATTCGTATTATGGAACATTTTTCTCTAAGTTACGAATTATTGGAATATCACATGAGTACTCTTTTAAGTATCAATTTTGCTTTAAATTCAACAAATCCTCTTTCAAGTTTTAATTTTGCTTTAATTTCAAGAAAATTTCAATAAATAACATAAGATCTGCTATCAAAATACTGAAAAGGCAATAAAAACTCAATATAATTATTTTTCTTCTTTAACTATATCATATAAATGGGATAATCTAATCAAAGGCCCCCCCCCCAAAAAAAAAAAGGTTCCAATTGTAGCATGTTTTTGCATTGAAGAGTTGGCATGGAGGTGTTGTATATCATTGGAAAGGTAGCTCATTATGAATATTGCGTTACATAAATAAAAAGTTATGTTGATGGTAACTATATTTGATGTTGAAATTTATCATTTTTTATATTTTATAATAATTTACAATTATTTTACAACACCTCCCAGTATGGGTCTCTCTTTCGGGGGTCTGGAATTTACAGTTATTTTACTATATCTAATTGTAATTGTATTCTTCATCTTTAATCTTTTAATTAGAGTGCTAACCTTATAGCTATCAAAATACTCATTAATAATAATCATGGCATCCTTATTTTACCTCCTCAAGTAATAAAAACTAGTATTAGCGTGGAAAAGCATAGCAAAAAGCCAAAAATAAAAACAAATTTTCAGTTCATGCAGGCGGCTTCATAATTTTGCCCTTAGGTTGGGAGATTTGTAGGGCCGATTTGCCGATCCAATAGGCCCACAACGCTGGGTCCCATTGCCCCCCCCCCCCCTCCAACTTGCCCAACTGTAGTTTTTACGGCGCTAAAATTATATCTCAACTATGTTTAGTAAATAGTTGTTAGCTGTTAATTGTTTATATTAACTGTTTGAATTAACTGTCTGTAAAAAATATATTTGGTGAAATTAAATAGGGTGCAATATTCATTTAAAAAAGTTCGACGGTCCTAGAAGACTTAGAAGTATTAGCAACATCAAATACCAACACAGGTTGATTCAAGTGATTTGATACTTGTTTTCTTAAGTAAGGTCTCAAGTTGAGTCTTGTGAATGGAAAACATCTTTGATGGAACAGCTCCGCCCCTAACTAAGCCAACAGTAGCTCAACTTCAATAAAATAGAAGATTCAAGACTCAAAACAAAAGCATAAAATAATATCGGACGTACAACGATAAGAAAAATAACTTTGATATCTATTTCCTACATTATGTTTTGTGATTAGATTATAATCCTTTTGCAGAGAATACATTAAATATAGATTTATTTAGATGGCATCTTCAAAAGAAATAATAATATTCATGTTGTAAAATTAACAAATCCACTAAGTAAAGCTTTCAAACAACAAAAATTCTACATGAAGCATTCAAAATGTTGATTAACACTGTAAATTTTTAATTTACTGAGAGTAGAAAAAGTCCAATCCTATATGCATGCCTAAATAATATTCCTAAAACATTAGCATATTATAATATAAAACATGACAATTAAAGAAAACAAAGTAACATTAAGATGCTAAAATGAATAAATATTGAACTAGTAATAATATTAGCAACCCGATAAAGCCAGATAAACCGGACCCAAAAATAATAATAAAAAAAAATCCTGGTGTGATTCTGAGTCAAAGCGTGACCTTTTCCTAACCTGTCCACATTTAATCTGCCTATTCCCTATTGAATTTGGCTGCCCTATTTTCAGCTATGGCTGCCAAAATTTAATTTTTTTTATCCCCCCCAAAAAAAAGGCAAAATCTACATATTTGTGGAGACCAAAAATTTACTGCCGTCTGCCAAAAATTTACTGCTTCCTTTTTCTCCGGAGACTTCTTCACTTCAGCACATAGGAGACCGGTTTGGCACACCTTTTCTCCGGTTCAGGGTGGGACCGGCCTGCTGAGGGCTCGTCATGGATCGGTTGGGACCGCGGTTCGCCGACAGACTGCTACGTTTCTTTCTCACAATCTCGGTCGTCGCAGTGCAGTGGAGAGCGGCTCGGATGTCACTGCTGGCGGTCGAGTCGGACGAGGCGTGAAAGAAGCCTGAACCGGAAGAACCGGAGCCGGCCGAGTCGAGCACGGAGTCGGGTGTAATGACTTGGTGCTCGTCCAGGTCTGAAAAGGCCAGCATTTGGTTGTTGGAGAGATTGATTTTCAAGCTCCCTTGTGTGGAGAGTACGTGTTGAACCTAAACAGACCCAGAAAAACAATTAAAAAGGGAAATTCATGAATGAGATTGAAGCTGAATTTGAGCAGAATTGAGAAATTGGGAAGAGAGAGAGAAAGTGGAAGACCTTGCAGGAGAGAGAACAGAAGAGAAAAGGGTCTTGAAGATTGCGATTACAGGTGAAGCAACAACCTCCTGGGCTTTTGAAGAGACGAGTTAATGGCCTTTGTCTTAAGAACACCACTTTTGCACTGTTTGTGGTGTATGACTTTCAATTGAATGGAAACAAAAATCAAAACCCAGAAATTAGACATGCTTGAATTGATTAATATTCATCTGGGCATCTCAAATTTAGGATGAAATTGAGGTAAAATCCAGTATGCTTACTTGAACCCCATAGCAATCCATAAGTCTCTCAGCATCATCCAATTTCAGAACATCATGGTACACATATCTTCTCACCTGGAAACAGGGCACTTTCAGAATCGACTGAGTATGAACCCAGAAAGAAGAAGAGGAGAGAGAATTGAAATGATGGTATAAAGATGAATTACCTGAAGAAGGACGTGTTTGCGATGACGGAAAAGGCACTTAGGACAAACGCTGATGCAGCAGTCAAAGCAGAAGATGTTTTTCTCAGGCTTCTTTGTTGCGGGTGGATCGTCGTGATTGTGAACCAAACAGGGCTCAAAGAATTTCTCATTCAAAAGTGCATCCAACCATGGAGGAATCGAACGAAAACCCACCTGAATTTCCAGCCCAATTTTCAAAACTCTTCAACAAAACAATTAAAAAACAAAATTGAAACTGAATTGAATTGAATTTGACACTCACCATTATTGCTCTGTTCTCTGGAATGCTAAGAAAGGCAAATTTGGGTAATTGTTAAAAGAGAGAGAATTCGCACAGCATAGCATATACTGATGCTGGGTTCTCACTGAGGCACCGCCACTAGCCAAACTAATATAGCCATGTACACACAGACACAGACAGGGGGAGAGAGAGAGAGAGAGAGAGAGAGAGAGGAGAGAGAAAGGTTTTTTTTTTTTTTGGGTTGAAATTATGATTGGGTGGTGAATGGCGATTAATCAGAGGGGTGACGGGTGGTGCTGGTGCATTGGGGGTGTTGCGGAAAGTGGGCACTGTAGCTGTAGCTGTATCTGTATCTGTATCCTTTCAGAGTGTACGAAGATCTTTGTCGTATTATTACATATTACATGGGAATTGAAATTTGATCTCAGAAGAATTCTGAATTCTCCCTCTTTTTTTGTTTTTAAAATGTTTTTTGGTGTCTTTAAATTAATTACCATGATTTTGTAGCAATAGTAGGTATAAGAGAACTGAAATAAAAGAAATGGATTCATGTAATGCCAACTAGTAAAAATGGTTAGGCACAAATCGAGTTTGAAGGTTAGGATTTTGAATGTTTTGCACAAAGTTACGGTTTATTATAAGCAGAATTTTGTGATCAGGCAATATTTTTAGGCAAAAACACTGTATTCGAAAAAAAAATTAAAACTTTCGCTTAAGTTGATTGTTCAATTTTTCTTATTAAAATTTACTCAATTTCTATATGTTATGTGACAATCATTCATACCCAAATTTAACTTTTTGTAATCTAACATATAGAACTCTGAGTATATATCTGGATAGTTTGAAAAAAAAAAAAGAAGTAGAATGAGTGAGGGGAAAAAAAAAACCACGGATGAAAAGCTAATCCTTCGTTTGTATCTCTCATTTCCCCTGAATTTTATTTTTTGGTTATGTCCATGATCATCTTCCCGTGGATACCTATGGATCTTGCGTTAGGGTTAATATTATCCTTTTTTTTTAAAAAAAAAAAGGTTCACTAGGGAAAAAGACGAGCTCCTTTGTCAGCTTTTAGGGTTCTTTTTGGGCCTTGGGGGGAAGCCCTTTCATGTAATGGGCCTAAAGGGATAATGTAACCCAATCTCAGCCATTGGGCTTTATGGTGAGTCAAAGTTTGATTGGCTAATTTTTTTCAAGGTTGCCTATTTGCCTTCTAGAACTGAAAATTCAAATCACCATGCGAATGTCAAATTTTACTGCAGATTGTATGTACTCAAACTAGTCACGATTTCTCATTGCTTCAACTCTCATCGATTGCGCTTTGCGGCCATTCCAGGGGAAAGTGCAGCAACAGTAGAATGCATCATGGATTGCGACCGATGGATGCAGCTACGTTCTGCCACTCCTAGGACAATGAATAGTAGACTTGACGGGCAAATTTTGAATGCAGAAGTTCTACACCTGCGGTGCTCGCGAGTCTCATAGCGCCAAATTTGTACAGCCCATACCAGAGTACATACACGGTGGAAACTAGACTAATCAAACTCACCGTTCAACCATTGGATGAATGGACTGATAGTCTCTCTCTAATTGTAAAGGATCCCCTTTTGAAGAAAAATCCCGTCTTATCATACAAACTCAATAGTTGCATATTACCATAAAAATCCAATTGTTGCATTTATTTAGCTGAGACAGTAAAGTGACTTCTTACAATTCAGCTCTGTACAAAAATTACCCAATTGACAGATAACAAAAACTCAGCTGCTTCAATCTCTCTGAAAATTATTGCTATTAGCCAAATATACATTCTTGAATAATAATACTAGTGGTAGATCATACCAAAGAAGCAAAACCCTCTTAATCAGTTACTTCCCCTTCTAAAAATAATAAGGAGAAATTACAAAATTTTACAGCAATATGACCATCCATCATTCATTCAAGGTTGCATCAGAAGCATGCCCTAACCTGCCCTTGATCCTCTGCAAGGTGCCATCAATGGCGATATCAAAAGCATCCTTCTTAGTCTTCAACCCCAAAGAACTCCCATGCTTTCTGTATATAACTCTGGGTATCAACTCCATAACTTTCTCCCTCATCTTCCTCACTTCTGATCTCGGGATCTTCATCAACACATCCACCACCTTCAACCCTTTAAACACTACTTCCTCCTTCGGAATTGTCACTGAGAACTCCCCGAATTCTTCCTCAAGAAGATGCCATTGATACTGCTTCTTCGCAGAATTGTCTTCGAAGAAAACGGGTATGCAACCCGCTATTATCCCATCGAATGTCGATCTCCTAGCTGGAGTCTCCCCTGGCGGTTGCAAGCAGAAGCTTGACTGCAACATCGGCTTCATATACCTGAATCACAATCCGAGCAAGGTACATAAGCTCAAATGAGGTTTCATCGCAAAACCAATTGACAACAATGAGCAGAGTAACTACCAATGTGGGATTATACAATACAACCCACTTCAAACTATGCCTGAATCATAAACCAACCAATACATATATAAGCTCAAGTGCAGCTTCAAAGCAAAAACACTTGACAATCGGTGGAGTGACTATCAATCTGCGACTGTATAATATAACCCACTTCACACTACATAAATTAGGGTTCAATGACGATAAGAAATGGGAAAAATTGAAACAAAATTATACCTAATGGGGTCATGCTCACAGATTCCCTTGGAGCAATCGACGATTTCGCAAACATTCTGGAACCTTCCATTGAGCAAATCCTCAATATTCGATGAATTGCTGTAGGAATCACACTCCTCCCTGATACTCCGGCGAATGTTCGGCGCCCCCGACGACGACGTTCCTCCGCCGCCGGCGAAGAGCATAAGAGTACTCCGGGGAGATCTCCGAACACGAAGAATCCACGACTCAAGCAACGCCAAACTAGGCGGATGAAACGACGTCGGATGAGGTACAGCCTGCTCCTGCCATGGCCAAGCCCTAGACTCCAACGTCAAAACGGTGACGTCGAAGAACTCCGGCAGCATCAAGAACGACGTCCCCCACAACCGTTGATCTTCCGGCGAGGTGGGCAATGGCTGACATAAATCCCAAGCAGTTCTAGAAATCACTAGAAAATGATCGTGCCCAGAAAATCTTTTCCAGATTTCTGGGTTATCAGATTGCAGAAAGTTGAACAAATCACGGCCGTGTTGATGGCTGGAGTTGTAATCGGGCCCGTATAGGTACCTCATGGCGTCAATTCCGCCGTAGTAAGGGAGGAACACGGCGTTTGCCACGGCGGGGTCAGCGGTGAGACAGGGGTACTCGAGGATGCGGCGGTGGAAGATGAGCTCTAGTAGGCGGGGGTCGGTGCGGTACCATGAGTGAGAGCGATTGTGGGTCTTGTGGCCCAAGCCCTGGTTGGCTAAGAAAGGGCACAAATCATCGGATAACGGCATGTAAGATGAGCAATTTGAGAGGAGGTCGATGTTGAATCTGGGTGGGAGTTTGCGTACGTGGATCCACCGCCCATTGCAGTCGGACTCCTGAGCCTGCGCCGCCCAGAGGAGTGAGAAAATGGTCAAGAGGACGGTGGTTGTTGCGGTGGTGGTGGAGAAGGGGTGGTTGGGTGCCATGAAAATCTGGTTGCTATATCAGTGTCGTCATTGGATTCATAATTTACAGTCAAAAGTTTGTTTCTTTTTGTTTTAAAAAAAAAATATATGTAAGCTTGGAAGACATGGGAGAGGTTTTGTTGGATCTGAGAATCCCTAATTAGAGCAAATCTGGAGAGAGCGAGAGAGACAGTGAAGAGTGAGAGACCCAGAACTGGGTGACAAATTGACACTCAAATCTAGCCAAGGTAATTACTGTTAAGGCCCCTGGATTTGGTTTAATTCAAGAGATTTTCTGTGATTAATTGGAGGAAAGGACAATTATGGTCCTGCTGTGGGTGAAGGGTGAAGGAGAAGTGGGGGGTAAAGTTGGAAAATTGGGAGGTATAGAATATATATTAGGAGATGCTGGTTGAGAAGTACTGTGCATGAAGATCTCCAGAAAGTAACTACCTGTGATTTCTTCTCTAATTTTGCCCCACTGCCAACAAAAAAAAGTAAAAAAAATAAAATTGCATGGGCCTTACATGGGCCCCAAGTTTCTCCAGATTGAGGTGGCTTCTCAATTCTCATGTGGAAATTGGACATCACCTTTTTCTCCTTGTTGGTTTGGACCAGCGTTGAAACATGCAATAGTAATGGGTAATACACCATACTTCGGTAGGGACAGTATCTATGCAAGTGTATATGTAATCTATGAACTAGGGGTGTAATTGAATCGAGCCCAACCCCAACTCGGTCATATTAAATTTAGGCTCGAAACTCTCCAACCCTATAAAATTTAGGCTCGGGCTTAGAGCTCGACTCAGCTCAATATTGTTGTTTTGTTTGTTTTTGCTTAAAAATTTCTACATTTAAGACTACGGAATTTAAGAAATAAGGATTGAATAAAAATTTTATTTATCATACTGATAATTTCATACTCTATAGATTCCACATAAGTAAAAAAATAAATAATTAATTGAACTAAATCAATCCAAGCCGAAACCGAGCCTTATTGGGGTCAAACTTAAGAGCAAAAACAATGGTGAACCTATTTTTGGCTCACCAGCTGGGTCCTACCACTGCTACATCAGTCATTTCTCTAACTATTTGCCTCACAAACTCCACTCTCTTTAGCAAAAGGCTCACTATTTTGACTCATCAAATAAAATAATACTTATAAACCTTACATCTAATAATAAAATAATACCTATAAATTTATTCTATAACACACAACTTTATTTTTAAAATAAAAAAAACTAATAAAAAAATATTTTTTTAAAAAAAACAACCTCAAGAGGAGACTCACTAATCTGAGCTCGCCGTGAGACATAAGGCATGAGCCTCTTGCTGTAAAAAGTTGCTCGTCGCACCACTCTGTCTCTCCTCCTATTCTTCCTCACGATCCTATTGCTATATGTGCTCTAAGAGCATCCGCATTGGTGATCCAAGAGTTTGGATCACAAATGAGGGTCTACACCCTCCACATCATCTCATAAGCCAATTTTTTCTTTATTCTCTACATCCTATGGATCACCAAATAAAATAATGCTTTGTGGAATTCACTACTAATATATCATTGGTCAAACTTTTTCAAAAAAAAGTTTAAAGCTTACTTGGCAAAAAAATAAAGACAAAAAATGGTGGTGAGCGGATCATGGCCACGAGTTGGACCGTGGGGCGAACTGAAAGGATCACCATTGTATGTCATTTTCTGAACCGCAGACAGAAATTTTGACTCATAATTCTAGCAATGCAGGTGCTCTAAGCGCAACTTGATATGCTTTCAAATCAGCTAGAGGTAGGTTTGACAAGAGTGTAGGACAAGCTTTTTACCAACATGACAAAGCTTAGTCATACTCGTAATGATAACCCCATTTGCAGCGTGAAGCCAACCCCCATTTGCAGCGTAATGATGATGCTTGGGTAGGTATATATGCAAATATCCTTGGGTAAATTCATTTGCTTACTAGAATAGTGGATGAGGTGACATCATCTTTCCAAAAGAATAAACATAGCGGCAGTTCGGGAAAAAAAATGCATAAAGAAAAATTGATCACACAGTGAAGATATACATTGAATAATTCTAAACACACAACAGAATTGTCAACATAACCTCAAGTTACTACACAACCATCAACATAATGACTTTAATGCACAACAATAATCATACATACTTGGTTTGCACATTCAATCAAATTTTGCTCAAAGATCTAGTTATGTAGGGTACTTCTCTTCCTAGTATATGTGGTAAAGAGACAGCTTCCATGAACTCCTTATCGGATTCGAGAGCTGCCATTGTCTCAGCTGATAGACATATCTCAAGATCAATACTTCCTTCCTCCTGGTACCCTGGACAAGCAGCCACATTGCCTGCAAACTTGCAGGCAGGGCCATTACGAAATGCGAGTGGTTTCCCAAACCCAAATTCATTCTCATAGACGTAAAATCTTGGCGAATTTGTCATTAGCAGACTGAAAACTTGGGAGTACATCTCGAGCTGATAGATGATTGGCGAATCCAACCATTGTTTTAAGGCTTCGCGCACAACCTCATCAGTGTAATCTTTGATAGATCGGTGCACCACTGATGCCACCCAACCCAGACTTTGCTCCAAGAGTTCTCTTACTGTGGTGGTTGCTTTGATATCACTTACTGCGTTAGGAAAGTAGTTTTGTGGCAAAGGCGGGTCTAATTTTGACCTATCGTTACTCGATATTCCACAATTGGTAATCTCATCATAGGGTAGGAGGTTCGCTCGAACTATGGACCTCCAAACGAGTGCTGTGAGGGCTTGAAATGATGAGATTTCGTTGGTGCTGCTTTCTTCATTAGCCTTTCGTTTTAACCTCTGCATGGACTCTGATGAAAAGTGGAATATTCGCTCCAGAAGTGGAGGTGCTTCATACCTACGTACATATTCATCTAGGTTTGTAAATGGAAGCGGTGCACCAATGCCAAACTCACCTGGAAACCAAGTGTTATGTGTAGGTGGGAACCGAATGCTGAATATTTGGTTCTTCACGTATCGAGCTCTATGAATCTCAGACCATGTGATCCAAAAATGATGGAGTGAGGTTCCATCCGTGACAGCATGGTTCATGGAAATCGCAATGAAAATCCCATCGAAGAGCTCAGTGACCTTAACCGATAACAAAGGCTGGGTGTGCCCATCATGGTTCGTGATCCCATTAAGGTCGAAAAACGACTGAACCATGGGAGGAACATAGGTTGGTGACAGAATATTGGATATGGTCGTATGTGGCGAAGTAGCATGTATGAACTTGGCCCCGGGACCCTTGTTGCAATCCACATAGACTACACATTCATGTCGCTCTTCATTTACCCGTGTCGTGAATTGGCCAGCCAGGGGGTAAAAATAAATAAGGGTAAGAGAGAGAGACTCCTTCAATGTTTCAACAACTTTCACAATATTCGACTCGTCTTTTGGTTTCTTAAACAAAAGACCATGTTGCATGTAATGAAATGCAATTGTCGACACACCCCATGGGGTCAAGTAATATGGATGCTTCGATTCCTCCACCTTATACTTTGGTTTGATGAAAGACTCTGAGACATGCTTAATATGGCCGTCCGAGGAACTCATTCTCGAGTAACCACGAAGTTTAGGCTAATTTTGTTTGTGTGAGGTACAGTGTGTTGTTCTTGATTATCATCAGCTCAACACTTAGATACCTTCATTAGCGGATCATGCATAATTACATATATATATAATAAGGAGGCCAGCCATTGCTGATCAAGTCATCCTTGCATTTTAAAAAGAGGTGTAGCTGACGTGGCGGCTAGGTATTGTGCAGTACTTACACTAAACGATGTCCAATAGGATAGAAGTCAGTTGCACCTTTTTTTTTTTTTTTAAAAAAAGCTTTGAGATTAATTGTCCTGTAATTTTTTCCCTCCTATTTAGGCCCCCACTTGACTCTTAAGTCCTATCAGATTGTGTCTTGTCTTGCAATTTTTATCTACAATTTGTTACCTTTCATCTCTACTTTATATATCTTATCTTACTTGATGACCTCTATCTTGTTTCAAAAGTTATAAGACATGATTCTTTAAAAAAGGTTGGACCATCAATGAAGTAAATAAAAAACGAGATGGGTCTAGTAAAAATTCAGTGAATTTTGTGTGAGATTGTCTTATATAAGTCATACCATGAATTGGGTGTTTTTATGATGACTATTAATTAATAATCAATTGAGGTGATTAATAGTGGAGCCTAATAATCAGTGCGTACTGGTCAGCTATCGATGTTATGGAAAGTCCGTGTACGACTGCTTGATTGCGTATGTGGATTATTGGACTTTGATCATGTTGGTCCACTTAACAAGGATTATGAAACTGCAAAGTTTGAGAGAGGGGAGAGTATATTAGCATAGAGGGACCTCATACATATAACGTGCACAAGTAGGCAAAAAATTATGGTATGATAACTGTCAAGTTGAAGGGGAGGATAATCTAAAGGGACATCATACCTATGGCGTGGGCAGATAGACGAAGACTTGTATGATATGATAACTGTCAATCGGGAGGGAGGGATAGTGTGTATAGAGGGACCTCATACATCTGGCGTGTCAAAAGCATACTGGGACGTTTCTTATGGACTTCCGATATTATATATTTTCATTGCGTACTTATATTTATTGGGTTATTCAAATTGGAGTTTCATGGGTTGGAGAAGTGATGAAATGCAAGTTTTAAAAATGTGAAACTTTTGCTGAAGTGGCAGGTAAGAGTTTCAAAAAATTGAAACTCTGACTGTGAATGCCCTTAATAATATAATAATTCGACCCTAACCCATATTTATTTATTTAAAACATCTTTATTTATTTCATTAATCATGTTTATTCATTTATTTTTTCATGTTTATTGACTTAATCACTCATGGTTATTTGTTTAACCAAATCATGTTTATTAAATTCAATTACACTCAATTTATTTATTTAACAATTCCATTATATTATTTAAATTTTCCACCTTCATTTATCGTATTTAATCATCCCGACTGTGAGATATTTCATTTTAGGTACCACTTTGCAACTCAAGTTTCATTGATTGTTAATTTGAGTTTCGTTGATTGATTAAATGTCGGGTGAATCGATATTAGGCATCGGTGAGTATAAATTAGTAATTAATTATTTTCTTACCTTCGGTAAAATTTAATCTCGAGCAATATAAACTTTTTTCAACATTTCGAATAATATTTCAAGCCCGAACTTAGCATGTTGGGCCTAAAACAAAAGTCCAAAACCTTGCTAACTTTGTTATTTCACTAATTACACATTTTAGCACCTAATTTTAATGAGCAAAAAAATACTTTTTGGGTTGAAAATTTACAACCATATGTGGCTATAAATTGACAATTTTTACACACAAAACTCAGCAAACAAAAATAATAAAAACCCAACCATCTTCTTTCTCTCTCTACCTCACGCATAGGCAGAAAACAGGGGCAGCAGCTGCTGCCCCTTGTGCCGCCAATTCTGGTGGTTTCCGACCACTTTTCCGTCCATGTCCCGGCTGCCCCAACTTCCCCTTGCTGCCAGCTATCATGACCAACCATCAAAATCACTCAAAACAACCGCTCATCCCTCTAATTTAAGCTCAAAGTGAGGTATATTCCAAAATTCTAACTTGTTTTATCTTGAGTTTTATGGTTGTTTTGTTTATGGGCTATGTTTTGATGATCAAATTGATAGTTATTGTGCAATTTTTATTGAGTTTGGAGATGTTTGGAGTTATGGGTATTTGATCAAGAGCATGATTTCATGATTTTGTATTTGTTGAATTGCCACTGTCGAAAATTCTGAGAATTATGGGATTGTCCAAAAATTCTGAATTTTTTTACTGTAGATTCTCTATATTATTTGGATTTTCTGGAAAAATTTCATAAATTTTGGAGGTGTAATCGATAAGTTATGGAATTTTGAAGAAAACTGCTCTGCTTTGGATACGAATTATGTAATTATGTATTAATGAAGTTGTTTAGAGTTCGGATATGTATATGAGGCCTTAAATGATATTTTTATATCTGATTGTGGTGATTTGAAATGATTTCAAGTGAGTTTTATGTGAAAAAAAGAAGAGAAGGTTAAATCAGTGAAGGGCTGAAATTTCAGAAAATTATGGCTGACTTTGGGATTAAACTGGTAATGAATGGTCCAGTAAAAAATTATGATTTTTAATGGGTATATATTTCAGTGTGTTAGATTTAAAATGCCTCTTGAATCGTCTCAATCCGAGGTCTGTAGAAAAGGTTATGGTCGTTTTACCAAAGTTGTGCAGGATGGACCAAAAACTGACACACTTGTGTTTTGACCCCATTTTGGGAACCCTATTGTGGGAATCATGCTTTGTGTCCTCAATGAAAGTTTTATAAGACTTCGTAATCTTTACATATTGGGGTTTTAGGTCTCCATTTGAGGTCTAGGGTGAAAGTTATAAATTGTTGAAGTGAACTAACCTACTTTAGTACAAATTGGGCTGTTATTGCAATTTCTGTGCAGCGTATACTTGGAGGAAAATTTTGAAACTTATACCGTAGATTTTTCATATTATTTTTGAATTTTGTAAAATATTTCATGGATTTTAGTTAAGTAATTGGAATTTGGTGATTTTTGGAAGCATTTTGAATAAATGTGTAAAGAACATGCGCTCATTTCGATCAAGCACTCATTTTGATCATTTTGGTGATTGACTAAGATTGATCATGCACTCATTTTGTGTATTTTGGGCCAAGCATATTCATTTAAGGAAGAAATGAATATTCATGTACTTTCATGGAGCTCTTAGCTTGATTAATGAGAAAGAAGAAGACAAGTATGCAATTTGGAAGCTTGTTTATGAGTTTTGAATCATTTATAGATTTTACAAAGAAAATACCACATTTAGTGAGCTTAATAGCTTCTATTGAGTTCAATGATTCATTTGGGGCAAAATTCTATATCTAATGGAATTATGAATGAAATAGGAGAAGTGGGGAGAGTTGTGACTCAGAAACCATATTTATCAGACCAAGTTATTGCAGTTTATGCTATTTTGAACCAAGATATATCTCTCTTGACCTCAAACCTTTATTACTTACTCACTTTAGAATATATCAATTGTATTTATCAAGCCAATCTAGTATACTCACTGTTATCTTGAACCAAGTTATATATCAGCAAACCTTAAACCCATATCAATGACCTATGCAGAAAAGGCCACAACCACTCTCTCAATTATCACCATCAAGGCCTTTTCCCTTGTAATTTCATTTATCTCATTGTGGACTATTTTACTTCTATTTATTTTATATCAAATTTAATTACTTTCATCAATTCAGTTTTGAAATTATATTGAAATACCTAAGTTATGTATACCATTTAAATTACTCAATTTCTGCTACACCTACTTTTACTTCTTTTTTTTTTATAAGAAAGGTAAGCATACATTCTAGTTAGCCCTTCTCTCAAGGGTTCTTTCTAGATTATCCTCATAGAGGATACGAAGAAAGTCCCTTTGCAGAACCTCGTTCCACACCATTGTGGATTGAAGTGATAAACCATATTTTGCTAGTCAATCGGATGCTCCATTACCTTGCCTAAAAATATGTATGATAATAATTTTTCTACAATGTTGGATGTAAGTGTGAATATCCTGAACCAGAACTTGGATTTTCCATGGTACTTGGATGTGTCCCTGAACCGCTTGGATAAGGATTTTGTTGTCCCCCTAGATATGAATATCTGTGAAACCTGCTTGTAGTGCTGCTCTGATGCCATTTCTCTTTGCTGTTGCTTCTGCTACCAAAACTGACGCCCCTCCTAGATAAAATGATGTCGCTTGAATAAATCTCTCTTCCCAATTACGGATTATGAACCCTACTGCTGCTCCTTGTAACGTTTTGGATCCATCAAAATTGATTTTAATGGTTCCTTCTTGAGGTTTTCTCCATGCGATCCAATGAATCTTCTTGTGGCTGCCACCTGACTGGTTTGAAATTGGTGTATGGAGTGGATTTGTGAGTTTGTATCTAATACGCCATTCGGCGTTAGCTTTTTTGGCTCTTATTAGTGTACTTTCTGGAATAGGTGTTTCACTCCGAAACACCATGTTATTTCTTATTTTCCATATGCTCCAAATGAGCGAAACTACTCTATCTATTCGAGTTGCCGGGGTCGTAGTCCCAGCACTTGACAATCTTTGTAGAATGTTATTCTGTGTACTAGCGACAAAGCTATGGTCAATCCAGTTATGGGAGACTGCTAATCTCCAACACTCTTGTGAAATTTGACAATGAACAAAGAGATGATCTACATCTTCTCTCTTAGTTTGGCAAAAAGGACATCGAGGGTCAAGATTCATGCCTCGTTTACACAAGATGTCATTGGTAGGAAGCGATGCATGGTAAAGTTGCCATAGAAATATTTTTAATTTTGGCATTACGTCAAGTTTCCAAATCCAACTATATTCTCATATTGTTGGATTACCAGGGTAAACACCATGAGTGGCCCAAGTCGTTGACTTCGTTGAGAATTCCCCATTATCGGATAATCCCCAACATATTGAGTCTGAAATTGGATTGTATGGGATAGGGACTGCAAGAATTAGCTGAAGACAAGCTTGGTCTAATATAGGCAGGAGTGTGTCTATATTCCATTCTTTATTGTCTTTGATGAAGTCTGATACCTTAAGGGAGGTGTCAATAAGAGAGTGATCTGTAATATTGAGTAAATTGGCTAAACCATCATTAGCACACCAGTTATTGAGCCAGAAATTGATACTTAGTCCATTCCCAACTTTCCAGTGAACTCCTTTTCGGAATTGCTGTCAATTTTTGAGTATACATGTCCATGCCCATGAATCCGTTTTCTTTGGTTTAGTTGAGAAGAAGTTCTCATCAATAGGATGCTTCCCTTGCATTTGTTCTACCCGGAGACTTTCCCCATGAAACAAATTCCATATTAATTTGCTAATAAACGCACTATTAACTGCTTCCATTTTCTTGAGTCCAAAACCTCCCTCCTTCTTTGGTCGACAAACCTTGTCCTAGGATACCATAGGCAAGTCTTTACTGTCATTGTTTTTTTTCCAAAAAAAATCTCTACTAATCTTATCAATTAGAAGATTAGTTTCTTTAGGCAGTTGGAAACACTGCATCGTGTGGGCTGGCATGGCGGATTCAATATTAGTTTGGATTAACGCGACTCTTCCTGCTTTGGAAACATATTTTGTTTTCCAATTTTGTAGTTTTCCAGCTGTTCTGTTTATTAGTTCTGAAAAGGTTTCTGTTTTTGATCGACCTTTGAATACTGGGCAACCAAGGTAATTACCGAGATGCTCTTGGTGGGTGATATTAAAAATTGATGAGACGGATCTTTTACCATGTGTCGTGGAATTCCTAGAGAAAGTTAGTGTCGACTTATGGAAGTTAATGAGTTGCCCTGAACTTTGACAGAATTTATTCAGGATCGAGTCAAGTTGTTGACATGATTCAAGATTAGTCCTACAAAATAGAAGACTATCATCAGCAAAAAGTAAACATGGAATCTTGAAGGCTCTTGGAAAGAGCTTAACTCCAATTCCACATTTCTTGTTGCGCATTACCTTTCGGAGAGCCCTTGTTAAAACCTCCATACAAATAATAAATAAATACGGGGACAAGGGGCCCCTTGCCTAATGCCTCGTGAAGGTGAAAAGAAACTGCATACTTCATCATTGACGATAATGGAGTAAGAAACAGATGATATACAAGCTTTTATTAAGTCTATCCATTTGGGATGAAAGCCAAATAAATGAGGTGTTCTAAATAAAAAGTCTCATTCAACTCTATCATATGCCTTTTTCATATCAAGTTTGAGTGCTACCCATGCTCTTTTCCCTTTCATTTTATTGAATTTGTTCATGATTTCATGCGTGAGTAATATATTGTCATGGATGGATCGTTTCGGTACGAATGCACACTGGACAAGGTCAATAATTTTTTCAAGAATCGGGCGCATTCGATTAGTCATAATTTTGGAAATAATATTGTAAATAGTATTGCAAAGGCTAATTGGTCGAAAATGGCTAGTCGTTACTGGATTACTCACTTTTGGGATCAAGGCTATTAGCGTATGATTAATTTGCTTGAGGAGTTTTCCTTCCTCAAAAAAGGATCCCATCGCAGTGCAGACATCTATGTTAACAATATGCCAATAATTTTGAAAGAAAGCTGCACCAAAGCCATCAGGCCCTAGAGCTTTGAATTTATCCATTTGGAATACAACTTCTTTGATTTCGGAATCTTGGATGGACTGCAGTAGTGTGTCATTATCCACTGTGGACACTAAATTAAGCATTTCCATATCAATATTGGTTGATCTTACTTAAGCTGATTTAATTCTAGCAGTAAAATCATTAATGAACATTTGTTCAATTCGGACAGGCTCCTCAACCCACACTCCTGAGCTGTCCTTCAATTTCACAATTCTACTTTTTGTTTTTCTTGTTTTCATTGTCTGATGGAAAAAACGAGAATTTCTATTCCCGTTGACAAGCCATTCTTTTCTTGCCATTTTTTCCCAATATTTTTGGTTGAAAAGATGCATCTTTTCTCTTTGTTTAATTAGTCTATAGTGCTAATTGTTCAACCTAGCACTATTCGAACTTTGTATTAGTTTTTCCTCAACATGGAGGAGCTTATCTGCATTTCTTTCTAATTTGTTCTTAAAGTTTCCAAAAGTATCCTTGCTCCAGGATTTGAGGTCTAGTTTGACCTTCTTTAATCGTTTGTTAATCTATACATTGGAGTTCCTGGAACTCCCATTCTCCAATTCTTCTTGACTAAAATATGCGCATCTTGATACTGAGGCCAGGAAGCCCAGGAATGTTGGTACCTAAAATTAGTACATCTCCGAGGTTGGTGTGCTGGAGCAGTATCTAAATAGACAAAGGAATGATCAGAACACATGAATGGTCCATTAGTAACTAAGTAATCTGGAAATAATTGCGCACAATCTTCCCGAAATATTACTCTATCCATTTTTTCATAAATAAGTTGTCCTCTTAAGAATTTTTTCCAAGTGAAAATTCTTCCTTGAACATTCGCATCAATACTTCTAGTACTTGTCAAGAAATCATTAAATTGATGTGTTTTCTGAACCGTTAGAGGGGTTCCTCGCAATTTTTCTGATGGGTGAAGCATTTCATTAAAGTGGCCCATTATACACCATGGTAAGTTGACAGACTCATTTAACTGTTTGAGGTGTTGCCAAAAAACGTCTTTGTCACGCTCCTGGGCCGGGGCATAAATTACTGTTAATAGACATTGCTTATTATTAACATTATCCTTTATGAGGCAATGAACAGCTCGATTTTCTTTTGCGATGATAGACACCTCAACATAAATTGGGTTCCATAAACACCAAATCCCACTGCAATGATTATCTGTGGGAATTATGTCATAGTGAGAGAACCCTAAGTGTCTTATTATCAAACCCACATGTTGGTCATTAACCATAGTTTCAAGAAGCATAAGAATATCCGACTTAATAGAGCGATTAACAAATCCTATTTCAAGTCGTAGTTGAGATTTTTTTGGCTCCTTGGACATTCCAGCAAACTATCTTCATACTGCTAAATAAAAGTAGGCGCTTTATTTCCAATATTGGCCTATTGATCCAAAGGATCGATTATATGGTAACTGCGGTTTGCACACCAAATCGACTAGCTTCAGTTGTCTTGATGCATCACAAAAACAACTCATGCTATTGTATACAGTTTCAATGATAATGTTCTAGGACCATAATCGGTCATTCTGAAGCCTTAAAAGGCTGGGCCATGGGAAACTTATACAAGGCGTTTCCACATTCCCCCATGATAGATACTTAAAAAATTCAAGCAAAAATTGCCAATAACATAAATCACAACATCCAAAATTTGTGCATTTCTGAACCAAAAAATTACAACTAAACTGAATAATAACCACCAAAGTATTCTTATGAACTTAATCAAAAGGATTCCATATACAAACCAATCGATAGCGACAAAACAAAGACGCAAAGAATCCAAACAAATTGGTCAGTGGACTGGCCTTGGGCCATAAGGAAGGATCCTTATGTCCTCTCACCATAAACAGACTCAAACCATATACTGAACATAATTCCTGCTTACAAAACCAAATGATCAAACAAAGACTACTAGCAGAGTTCATCTCTAATGCAAAGTTGGACAGGGTCATGGTACCCAATATCATCGAACCAGTGACTACAATGAAGTATGTAGTGAATCTGTAACCATGAGAGATACAACTAAAAAAGCTAGAAGACATTATAGCCTTCATATAAAGACAAAGTCTTGTACATAAAAGACTATGCGATTGAGCATACTGTCCTTTTGCAAAGTACAACATCACATTAAACCTTGGAGCAATGACTAGAACACTTAAAACTAAATGATTGGCAAACCATGGTTTCCAAACAAAGACAAAGTATGCTGCTTGTGTGAGCTTCGGATGAGCTATTAAAATTGCTAAACTATAATGATGGGTCTCAAAAATTACATACAAAGACAAAGTACGCTGCTCAGGGCCAGCATGGCATGGTTTCAGCTTTGCCGTTAACCCTCCTGCATTAGTCATCCACCTAATCAGTAACCTAGAACTAAGTAGGAACAAAAGGGCACAAAAAAACCAACAGTCATTGAACAGAGATTGTTGTGGAGAGAGTCGATGGTCACACAGTCCAAACTAGCCATCACAGGCCCATTTACGCATGAACAAAAGAATGCTCAAATACTGAAAAAGAGTCGCAGGTAACAGCGCCTCACAGCTGAGATCATCCTTGACTGAAATTATGCACATGCCAAAGCCACTACTCTCAAGCCACCCATGTATGCACATCCTGGCAACATCAAAATGTACCAAAGGCAGTAGAACATCGACCCAGAACCCCGTCACAAGAACAGGGCCAAAAAAGGGACTAGGGACATAAGGATTCTTCGTTGCTGCCTCCTCCCTGAAAGGGGTTGGCAAGCAACCGAATCAAGGCCACAGGCTAAAGACCGTTTCCAAACCCAATTGTAGCCAAGTAATTTCATTACAACCAAGCAAGTGAAATTAGAAACGAAATTACAGAATCTGGATAGGACCCAACACAACCAACAGCACAGCAATCCTAGCCAAGATCGATAGAGACCCATCAACAAATGGAGCAAATGTGTTCTAAAAGCAGCATAGGTAATAATGCAAATAATCAAATTGCTGCAATTAAGGGGCAGAAATGGCCTGTAACAGGGCATAGACAGACATAAAGCCAGACCATGGAAGATAGGTGACACAAATCCTAACTTCACTCAACACCACTGACCAAATACAAACAAGGACGGGAAGAAGGATAAGTGGGATACATAGCCAAACCAAGCCCACCCCAAGCAACAACATAACAAACCAACCCACGAGCAATAGGACAAAATCATCCAGTAATGCGCATAAACAAGCAACACCACCAGGGCACAAAAACATACAATCGTCCAATTAATCATAAATAAATTCATAAGGACGGGAATGGGGCTGTGTAGTGCCAAAAGTAGACTGGAATCCATACCTTAGAGTATAGTTCGAATCAGGATTTGAAGGAACACCAAGACACTTACCTGATGCAAACGCCGAAGGAGAGGGGAAGAAAGAGCATATCTTACCATCTGCAGGCGGGAAAACCGTAGACACGAACAAGACACAATCAAGGAAATCAGGCAGACCATAATCAGCATCGACACTCACTAGAAGAGCTGTAAATCGCGATTTGGAGAGGCACCACAGAGCTAATTTGTGGTTGCTGGTCGCGTGCAATGTGGACGGCGAACAATCAAGCGACGACACGGGGAAGGGCTGGGGGGAGCAGGGAACGCGAGGGAGGAAGAGCAGGGGTCAGGGGGTCGTTTCATGGCAAAGTGAGGGTTAGGGTTACGGGGGGGACGCGAGACTCTCTCTCTCTCTTGCTATTCTCTCTCTAGAGTATTCTATACCTTGCTGACTACATCTACTTTTACTTACTCAATTGTGTAAGTAAAGATTATTTACTGACTACACATACTTACAATGACATTTATGAAACAGAATTGAGACTTAGTTATCGTTCCCCGTTATGCATAAGTGTTATCAAATCAGAACATATTTATCAAGTCAGATGACATTTATGAAATAGCTGACTTGTATCAAGGTAGATGACATTTTTAAAGACTCAAGGTACGTCCATTACCTATATCTTCAGAAAGCATAATGTATTTATCAAATTACAACTCTTAATGAGTTTATCAATGAATAAGTTTATACAGTGATTTGCCATTTAACTTGTGACTCCGTCAGTTATCACCTATAAGGCGTCAGACCATCATTTACCCGCGTGGCTTCAGGCCAACTCTTGATCAGATTGACAGGTGTACACCTATGTATAGATCATATCATTGCTAGGGGTTTACATCCAAATAATAATGAACAATTCAGTTTTATATTACTTTCATTTTCATTGTTATTGCCAACTAAATGAATTGCAAAGACGGGTACCCCTCAACAGTGTTTATATGTTCATTTTACAATACAGGAATGCATGTACTGAGTTTTACTCACATTTTTGAATTGTTTTCATGTTTTTCATTTTAGGTGATGAAGTGTCACCTGTTTCCACTTTTAGCAAACCCTTTTGGAAGTTATCAGATGCTCACAGTGAATTCAGCATAGCATGAATATTGGAAACAACCTCAAGGTCAAGATGGATCTATATTCAATACACTTGTATAGTGTGGAGTGCAAGTTATCACATAGTATGATTAAGTTAATGGCATTGAAACTGAACTATTATGGACTTTGGTCTTGAAGTGTTTCAGTTAATAGATTTTGTGATTGTGAATATGAGTTGCAATATTAAATGGTTTCAGTGAACCTTGTCCTTATCAGGACGGTGGTAGCGCCTTCTATTATTAAGTTTTCCGCTGCAAATTTTCATAAATCATGTCATTAGTATTTTAAGGGCGTTACAAATAATAAACTATTATGCCTCGTTTTATGAACTATGTGTGAACTATGTGCTAATAATTTTATAAACTATGTGCTTCATTCATTTATTTTGCCACTAATAATGAACTATTACGTTTCATTTAATTTATTTATGAATACTTGTGAGGATCCATTAATAATAGATCTCATAAAAATAATTTCAGCCACTACTCCAATAATAACCGTAGTCAATGATGTCCAGCGTGACTTTCGTGCTAATTTACCTACATACTTTGTCCCAACCCAAACAATTTTGGTGGTGATGGTGGCCGGTACGTTTGGGTAACGTATGAGGAATGAGGATGATGCCTTGCATTCGGTCCAACATTCAATAGTGTCGCTAGGACGTTTTTTACTGTCCACAAGGAAATTAATGTACAAACAATTATTGACGACCTTGTTGACTTCTTGCATATGTTCATATTAAATTATTCGCTGAGACGATGAAAAAATAAAGTTACAAATGTACATTTTAGCATGTAACACGGAAAGAAAGTTTGCATGATAATTAGATTAAATGAAGTCTTGGGTTTGCTAACTCAATCTAATTTAGTTTACAATTTTCTATTCAATAGGGATTTTTGATGAAAATTTTAGTGTAACTGTAAAGTAGGTATTCATATCTTAATAAACATCTAAATTTATCATGGAGGATGAATTTCTCCTTCGATCACTTTTAGTATGGCTTTCTTCTTGAATTATAGTTACACAAATTTACCCTAATTTTTTTTTCCAATAATGATTAATTACCAAGAAGAAAAGAACAGAAGCCAATACAAGTTGCAATCGAAATCGCAAATTAAACGAACACAAAACTAACCACCAGTTTGGTAAATAATACAAGTATTCCTTCCTACAAGTGTAGACTAGCTACATTATTAACTTTTCAGACCACCAAATTCGCCACAACATAATTAATAATTTTTGATGGAAAATTTTGACAGGTATTTAGTATGTCAAAATGTGTGATAAAAATTTTGAAGGAAAGCAAACTTTTTTGATGGACACGTAGGTGACACAGATTTCGAAATTGTTTTTGACGAGTTTTAAAATATTTTGACCACGCCTGTCAGAAAACCCTATCAATTCTGACAGGATGCATGCTTTTCTGACAGACCCGTCAAAAAGGCTGGAAAACTAGATTTCTTTTTCGACCGGTCCTGTCAAACATCCTGTCACAGACGTCAATAAATTCAGGCCACAACCTAGCTGCTTCAATTCTCCATTCAATTCATCACAGAGACTCTTGCTCATCTCCTTTGCTCAAGTCCTCCATAAATCTCGCTCAAGCTCTGCCATAACTCTTGCGCATCCTCTCCTTAGCTCAAGCTCCTAGCTCCATAAATCTCACCTTCCTCTTCCTCATTTCTTTGCAATTTCTTTCCTTACTCAACTGCAGATTTGGGCGCCCTCTTCCTTGTGAATTCGCATCCAATTTGGAGGCAATTTGATTTTGCTCTGGTTCGTAGTCGCCAACGAAACTCCAGATATGGGCGCCCTCTTCCTCGTGAGCTGAGCACTGGTCGTGGGACGTGGTGGCCGAGCAGTGGTAGTCGTGGTAGTTGTGGTGGGTTGCACATAGGCTGCGGTGGTGGGCCGATGAGTGCACGGAGGTTGGTTGTCGGGTGGACGGCGAGGGATCGAGTAGTCGGCCGGTTCCCGTTCTTAGCCATTTGACAAATATTACATTACTATAGAAAATAATAATGCACTCCCTTTGAACCCGCATGGCTGAGAAAGAGAATGCCCCCACATATTGTTGGAATACAAAAGTGGGTGTTATCCCACATTGATAAAATGAAAGAATATAAAAGTTAGTGTTGTCCTACATTGATAAAATTAAAGGGTTTGAGCATATATCTAAACTTATGAGTTACTCCACCCATTACCAATTGGTTTTGGGTTAAAGTCTCATTTGAGCCTATATGTATGACTTTTTGTTTAATGCCCAATTGATATATAACATTTAACATGGTATTAGAGTGGGTTGTTCGATCTTGATTTGCCACCGTGCTCATTTGATTAAAATTGTATGCATGTATTAGGTCTTGTTAGTAGCCCACACGTGAGGGAACATGTCGGAATACGAAAGTGGGTATTGTCCCACATTGATAAAATGAAATAATATGAAAATAAGTGTTGTTCCACATTGATAAAATTAAAGGACTTGAGCATGCATATAAACTTGTGAGTTACTCCACCAATTAACAATTGGTTTTTGGTTGGAACCTCATTTAAGCTTATATATATGACTCTTTATTTAAGGCCTAATTAATATATAAAATTTAACACATATTCAAGATCCACTCCGCCGATGATTAATTAGCTACCTAGATGGATGATATGCCTAACTTGAACACTATTGCATGCATAAAGTCGTCTTCATAGCCAT
Organism: Selenicereus undatus; assembly: GCA_017589665.1. Taxonomy (NCBI): domain Eukaryota; kingdom Viridiplantae; phylum Streptophyta; class Magnoliopsida; order Caryophyllales; family Cactaceae; genus Selenicereus; species Selenicereus undatus. Next base: position 112,744,104 of record JACYFF010010365.1, on the reverse strand, counting down.
AATGATTAGCTTCTCTTGTTATGTGGGAAGATTTAGCAAAGTTATAAATATCGTATCGATCATCGTACTATTTTTTTCACTGTAACGAGACATACCCACACTTGAGCAACGGTTTGACCTGAGCATCCAGTTGAGCAACGGTCGAATGCTCTCAGTTCGCTCCCTCCAAAACCAAGAAGAAGAAGAAGAAGAAGAAGAAGAAAGAGTATCACATATTCATATCATCAAGAAGTCGATCAATCAAGAATGATGAAAGCCCTGTTCAACCGTTGGAGAACCTCTCGACCCTTCAAAGACTTCTACACAGAGTGGATCACCACCCTGAAATCCACCCTCCTACCTCTCCTCAGCCGTTCTCTGTCCTCCCCCTCGCCGGACCTCCTCATCCTCTCCACCCACGTCGACCTCCTCCACTCCCACTTCCACTCTTACTTCACCGCCCTCGACCGGGCATCCAACAACGAAGCCACCCACCTTCTCTTCCCCGACTGGCGAAACTCTCTCGAAAAACCCTTCCTTTGGCTCGGCGATTTCCACCCTTACATCTTCACCAATCTTCTCCGATCTTTTCTCGAGGACGACGATAGTGATGCCAATGATGATGGGCAGGCGGTAGGATTTCGGGGTAAGGTGTGTAATGCTTGGAGAAATGTTGATTGTTCTCTGTGGCATAACGTCGAAAAGATGGAGTGCGGTTTGAGGTTGATGGTTCCTTCCATTGTTGCGCGTCATAAAGACGCTCAGGCATCTGTGGTTGATAAGTTGGCCGCTGGATGGAGGCGGGAACGTGGGGAATTGAAGGTTGGAGAGGCGCTTGGGGATGTAGTGGACGAGCTTAATCGTGTTTTCTTGGATGCTAATAGGTTGAGGAGGAGTGTTCTTGGGGATATTATTGGGGCTTTGAATGTCCTTCAGGCTGCTTTGTTTCTTGAAAGGCTTGCCCAATTTTATGTTGGATTTTGGGATGCCGAGTTGCTTGCTGAGTTTAAGAAGTCTCACTTGCCTCTGGATTGATGGGGTGCTAATTGTTGGCAATGTTGCAAGAGTTGCTGAGGGTTTATTTTGTGTTTCTTCTGGTTTCTGTAATCTGGGTTTTCTTCAATAGGAGGGAAGGTCCTTGAACATTGTGTTTTTGGGTAAGTTAAAACGCTCTTCTTGTTGATCGGATTTCATGTGTTTGTACTGTTTTTTCAGTTTTTGGTGATGCTCTTCTCTGTTTTGTTCTTGTTGATAGAGAATTACCGAGCTAGTAATCCTTGATTAATTATGTGGTGAAGATCTTGTTATCTTGGTGTAAAAGTGCTGTCTTGTGAATACTACATTGGAAGAAAATGTTGATGGCTTCATGTTGTAAGTTTCAACGCATAAATTTCACCTTCATAGTTGCAATATTATACAGAAATTCAATGTATTTGTAGGTGTAATAGCTTCCTTAATTGCAGCTAATGATTTGTTACATGTCTAGGCTTGTTTAACCTTTACAGGGCTTGAGAATCTCAAGCGGGTGATCTTGTAATTGATGTTATAGCTTAGATGATGGACATGGCCAAACTGCCGGTTCTGTGACTGAATGAGTTACGGATAATACATAGTTGATTGCATATCATAATCACTGCTTGCAAGTTCTGTCCCTGCTTGTTTTACAATTTGTGGCTGTTATGCTGAACTTACAGAAGAATTGTGCGTCCATCTAAAATATGTATTTAAAACTTATTTTCATAAAGCATTATAATCCCTTGGTGTTTGACTCTAAGATTTTATGCTAATAGCCTTTATATAGGGCAGCAAATCTATACATACAATATTTAGGTCAGTGGCACCTTCACATCGCTGTCCGTCTGATTCTTGTCTGTGTGTTTGAATGTCTTATTATACTGCAAAACGATGAGGATATAGATCAGTGAACTTGATATGCAACAAATAGACAATGTGCATTATGGATGGGGCAGAGAAGATGAGTGCTTCTGCAGATAGATAGGAATTCTGTACTTCTAGTCATGCCCTGTTTCTTCCCGATTCTACAACAGCACTAAAATTGGGCATTGTTTTTCTTGTTATAGCAGTGACACTTGTAAACAAAGCCATGCTTATGGACGAAAAAGAAAACAGTTAGAAGGAATAAAAGTAGTTGCTCAAGAGGTCTGAAACAAGTGGTCGAAAACTAAATCACAGGAAATGACCCTCGAAAACCAAAAGGAACGGTTCCTAGCAGTCAAATCTGAGTTCATTTAGCAAGAGTCACACCTAGCTAAATAAGGTTCGTTGTGGTATCTGCCACAAATATCTAATGACACCAAAGAGTCCTGTGAAGGGGCATGCCCTGCTTTGTTTAGCTCCAGTTTATCTTGCCTAATAGCGTCCTTTCAAGTGTCAGTTAAAAAGTTAGGCCAGCAGCATCATGGGACATCAGACTAGCACTCATAGTCGAAAACCAAATAAGAGGGAACAACGTAGGAGTGGACTATGAACGCAAGGATGGCCCCCTTGGATGATCTCTGCCACTGATATCTTTTGCACCAGCACCAGCAATCATTCCTTCTCTTCTCCCTGAGCCCTTACCTTACCTCCTTGGGTTGGTCATATCAATCCTCTCATATATTGTTATTGATGCATCTGGGAATCTTTTCATGATCAATGTCCAAATCACTAGCCTTCCGGGGGTTGCATCTTGTCTTTAGGCTCACTTTCACACGATTGTAGGCTGTTGATCCACTGTTTTGAAATTCGTTCTTTCTAATATGACTGGAGATTCATCTAAGCATCCACATTTTTTTTAACTTTGATCTATGCAGAGCATTTGTTAAAGGGTTCTCATCTTCACAGTGAGTTGTGATGTTTTCCTGTGCACACTTCCCTCGCAATCTCCGTTGCTGAGACACAGAGAGACTAGGGAATAGGCACCTACACTATTCAACTACTTTTTTCTCTGATGAAATTAGCAAACTTGACTGCTGGTTATTGACGTGGTAGAAAGCGTTGATGATTTGATCTCAGCTTCCAAAAGTGCAATCTTTACACGAGTTGCATTTTTTGCGTGTGTCCTATATACCTAACTATTTAGATGATTTGCATCATTGTTCAGCAATTTACTGATACTTAAATCTTATGATGTTTCATGTCTGACGGTCTGAGATGAAAAGGGCGTATTGTGCCATCTGTCGAAGTGATACTAATGTTATGCTTAGATATCTTCTGAATCTCATGATAAGTATGATAAGTTAGCATCAACTCAACAAATAGGCAGAGTATGCTCTGCCCTTGAGCTACATGCAAATTCTTTTTCGATAAATATTATGTATACAATTCAGACATAGGCTTAGATGACAGTACAGTGTTTCCTCATAAATGGCACGCCCATTCCTCTGACACTATTTCCGATGATTGCACCACAGCATCTGTCTAATATCAAGGTATCTGAATTTATCTCCTTGCTATGAGCTTATGATGGCTCACCAGATCTCTAAGCATAATTTAACTAATGGCATGTCTGCGACTTGAAAGTAATAGACTAGCAATGTGATTAACATAAACCATAATAGACTAGCAATGTGATTAACTAATGGCAGATTATTGCCAGCAGTTTTGATTAGTCCTGCCAATAATCAAGTTTGTGCCAGTTTTGCTGGTTCTATCAATTATCCAAAGTGGGAATGGGGTTTGGATTTGGCATGGATTAATATCAATTTCTTTTTCATCTTAATTCTATGTATTATATATAACTACTACTCCTGATTGAGACAATGGCGCTTGAAAAGTCTAGGCTCAGCTCGGGTTTGGTTTCACATTGCTGGGCTCAAAACTCGACGTGGGCTTAGCTCAATTGTCAGTTCCCCCCTCTTTTTGCCTTAAAAAAGTTGAACTAAACAATTTAACTTAAAATAAGGCCGTGTTTGGCAGCAGTATTTAGAGTAGCATCCAGTGTTTTGATCAGGTCAATACTTTAATTAGTTCATTTTTAGTATTTGGTAAATTAGTGCTTTGATTAGCATTTCAAGTAACGTTTATCGTTTTAAGCAGCGTTTTGACCAGGTCAATATTTTAATAGTATTAACATTTGACATTTAAAAGTAGCGTTTCATATTTTTTAGCCAACAAATATCCTTTAAAAATTTTATCTTTAAAAATTATCTATACCCTTTTATGTCAATTGACAGTAATAAGCTAGCATAACAGCTAAATTTACCGAAAATATTAGTTTCAACCGCTAATCTAAACAGTTATCCGCTACACAGCTAAATTAGAAATGCTATCCACTATTCAAACAGCTACTGCTACCTGAATTGCTATTCGCCACGTAAATAACTAATTTTACCGAATAGGATCTTAGTAGTTTAAGTTTGAGAATGGATCTTAGATGTGCCTTCCACCCAAAAGTTTTATAGCCTACAAACTAATATGACTTCGTCTGAGTATTTCTGTAGTTTGTAAGGTGGGTCTTACAACTAATACTTATTACTCCCTCCATCTCATATTTATTGACACAAATATCTATTTCTATAATCTCATTATATTGTTAAAGTTTTCTTTTCTAATATAGTCAAACAATATTTTCATTGGTTAAAAAACCATCTCTACAACATAAACTGCACTTAATTATTTTGATAAATTTTTGAATTTGACTATGTAGGACGAAGGTAGTACATTATAAAGATGGATTTTTTGGGCGGTCTTTGGACCACCATTTTATCAAAGTAAAATTACTATTGGCCTATAAAAGAATGAAACTCTCCCATAATATATATTCTTTATTTGTCAGGTTTAGATATGAGACTTTATTTAAAGAAAATAAGTATTAGACTACTCAAACTAAGCTTTGTCGATAGACATCCGTGTTTAACTTGCTAGAACATAAAAATATACATTGTCAAGGCCACGAAATATTACTAGTTACTCAACCTTGATTCTTTAAGGATGTAAAATATATATTGATAGTATGTTCTTTTTTATTTATCATAAGTACCTATAATCAATATTTAACAATGTTCAACACAATTCAGTATAATTTAACATCATTTAGCAAAATTTAACATTAGTCAGCACTTATTGAAAATATATACTTATATTTTCTTCAAGCATTCAATATATTTTAGCATATTTAAACCTATTTCAGCATATTTCAGCAATTCTCAATATATTTCAACAATAAACACAACTAAGTACCTAGGGCTAAGAGCATTCCCAGTGGGAGTTTTGGATTTTAGAATCCTGCCCTATCACGTCAGTAAAAGTTTCACAATTTTGGAACTTGCATTCAATCACTTCTCCAACCTATGGAACTCAATTTTAATCATCTAATAAAAATATTTGTCATGGACCCACCTTATAACACAAAACCTATTTTTTAAATCATTTAAAAATTATATGTTTACTTCCCAAAAAAAAGAAAAAGCAAAAAAAAAATATTTTAAAAAGGTTAAACAATGACTCGCGGGGAGACACGCACAGACGTGCTTCCCCGCATGTCACACACGTTTCAGCCTGGCTGGGAAGGCAAAATGTGACATGCTACAAACACGCAGGCCCCACACTTGTCTCGCGTGTCTATGGCTGCTAAGAGCATTCCTAGTGAGAGTTCCAGATTTTGGAACTCTGGTCTGTCACGTCAGTAAAAGTTCCACAATTTTGGAACTTGCATTCCATCACTTCTCCAACCTATAGAACTCAATTTTAATCATCTAATAAAAATATTTCTCATTGACCCACTTTATAACACACAACCTAGTTTTTAAATCATTTAAAAATTATATACTTACTTAAAAAAAAAACAAAAAAAATATTGTAAAAAGGTGAACAGTGATACGCGGGAAGACACACACAGGTGTGCTCTTCCGCATGTCACACGTGTTTCCATGTGACTGGAAAGGCAAATTTCATACGCAGCAAACACATAGACTCCATCATTTATCTCGTGTGTCAACGACTGCTAGTGCTCTAATACTCTAATAGCATGTGGATGGTAGCTAGGCCAGTCACAATGTCTGCCTAATTAACGAGATTTGATGGAATTGTGTGACATTTTCGAATTCCTGCCTTGCAACTGCCATCATATTTTTGAGAATTTTCCACGTTGCCACCCAATTTTCTTTTGAATCAAATATGCCACTCAATAGCCTAGGAAGTAGACTACAAGAAGTTCTCAATGTCTCTGATTTTCTACACAGTGCATTATTTTGTTTGCTGTGTAGGTTATAGATTTAATCTTCGATCTTGTCCGGTAAAATTATAGAGTACATATTTTCCCTATGAGTCATCTGATGTTTGAGTAATTTTGATCCCAAAAAAATTACCAACCAATAGTTTGGCAAAAGTTCATTTTTTTTTTTAAAAAAAAAATTCACCAGTTAATGAATGGGACCAAACTAATTTCTACAATTCAATGGAAAATTTTAATAAAAAAGTATACAGTAAAGAATGTTCATCCATTTTATTTCCAAAAGGGGTTATTTAATTTAATTTTTAAGTACTCATATATATATATATATATATATATATATATATATATATATATATATA
>JACYFF010010365.1:112708116-112737581 GCA_017589665.1 Selenicereus undatus | reverse complement strand
ATATATATATATATATATATATATATATATATATATATATATATATAAATTACCAACTGAAATCATGACTTTGCCCTATATAACTAAATAATCATAACCATACCAACTCTAAGATACATAGGATAGTATGCCAACACGATATTATTGTCCAATACAATCTAGATATTGAGGGTCTGTTCTTTTTGTAGGTAAATTGAGGTGGATAAAAGGGTGAAATAAATTGAGATAGATTGAAATAGGTTGAGATGGGTTGAAGCAGATTGAATTTTTTATGTGATAAATTAAACTTAGTTAAAATAATTAAAGTAAGTTAAAGTAAATTAAAATAAATTAAAATTAATATTTTAAAATTGATCCGAAAAAAAAGTGCTTGAGTATGAAAAGGTTGAAAACCATCTGCATCACCTGTTAAATGAGCTTTCAATTTCTTGTCACCTTGTCCACACCAATCACGCATGGGAAAAAACAAAAACAAAAGGTCATTAATTGTCCTTTTCCTTTTTCTTTTTCTGTTTTCCAGAGGCAGAGATGTGATGTCTGTCGATGAAGCGTCATTAGTCATTAGCGCATTTTCAGGAAAGTTTCATTTTTTAGAACTCTGATTTGCTACATCAGTAAAAATTTTATAATTTTAGAACTTATATTTCATCACTTTTTCAATAAATAGAATTCAATTTTTAATCATTCAATAAAAATATTTATCATAGACTCACCTCATAACACACAATCTATTTTTTAAATTATTTAAAAATTATAAATTAACTCAAAAAAAAAGAAAAAACAAAAACAAATAATAAAAAAATCTCAAAGTTTACACGCATGCGAGTTCCTCCATGCGTCCCCCCCCCCCCATTTTTCCCATTGCTGCAAGAGAGTATTTGACATGCATGTGATACGCAGGTCCCACCCATAATATGCGTGTTTCCTGTTGCTAGTGCTCTTACTTCGACTCATAGGTGCGACCTTACTCTCTCTACATTTTTCATTATTATTTTTTGACACTCAAAGTTACTCTCTCTATAATACAAGACTTATAATTTTAGCTGTGCCGAGCATACCTCTTAAGTGTCTCGATCACTAGGCTTGGCCCATGAGGCAGCGTTGCATGTGCAATCAAAATTAGATTTTGTCATTTTGAGGTGGCAATCAAATCAAATCATATGACTCAAATCACATATGGAAGTCTTTTCATGTATGACTGGATCCACGTTTCTCATCGTGGATCTTTGCTTGTACATTTTACTTCCTTCATTTTTATAGAAGAAGGGTTAATTTAAATGTATGAGTCACTCAAAATCTTTAATCAAAGTATAGAACATTAATCTATTTGAAAAAAGATAAAAAATACTTGAAAACTTTTAATCAATTTACAAAAAAGATTGCATAGAGCAACTGCTCCAATTTCTTACATCTTTTTACATCTCCTTACATCTTCATACATCTTTTTACATCTTATAGATTTTCTATAACATTCATTTATTTTAGTTACAGAAATATGTATATTTTTTAATGATTCTACTAATATACAAAATTTATAAATATCTTATGAACACAGCATTTACATAAACATAAAAACATAATATAACGACGTAAATTATTTTTAATTTTCGACATAAAATATATATTATTATAGATGGCCATACATTTATTTATATTAAACATTATTTACTTAAAATAGGAATTTATTTGAAGAGTTGTATTCGATTTTGTCAAAAAAAAAATTATTATTTTTTTGTTATACTTTGCTTATTCGATCAAACTAATGTTCATGTAAAAAATCACCTCAAGTGGATGAAATTTTAGTCACCAAATTTATGGAGATTTATATATATTTTATTGTTGTGTAATTAACTTAATTAATTATTTATTTTCAATAAGTATATTATTTTAATATTATTATTTTTCATCAAAAACGTTCATTGTAAAACAAATTATACTATACAATTCTTCTACAATTCAACAACTCCTTGTATCTATCTTTACAGTTCCTTACACTTTCTTACAGCTCCTTACACCTTCTTACAACTCCTTACACCTTCTTACAGCTCCTTACAGCTCCTTACCTCTCCTTACAGCTCCTTACATCTCCTTATATCTATCTATCTATCTAAATCGCAAAATAAAACAGGTCCTAAGTGTCTCGATCACTAAGCTTGGCCCGTGAGTCAGTGCCGCATGTGCAATCGAAATAAGATTTTGTCATTTTGAGGTGGCAATCAAATCAAATCATATGACTCAAATCACATATGGAAGTCTTTTCATGTATGATTGGATCCACGTGTTTCTCATCGTGGATCTTTGCTTGTACATTTTACTCTCTTCATCTTTTATAGATGAAGGGTTAATTCAAATGTATGAGTCACTCAAAATCCTTAATCAAAGTATAGAACATTAATCTATTTGAAAAAAGATAAAAAATACTCGACAACTTTTAATCAATTTACAAAAATAATTCCTTGATAGAAGCTTAACCATCATCACTCCTTTTTCCCCTCCAAAAACATCCAATTTTCCCTTTGTTTTTTAGGGGTTGCAATTGGCTATGCTTCAACATCTCTATTATTTGTATTTTTATAGTACCTTTTCCTCCTAAGCATCTCCAGCCATTGGAATGGGTTCCAATGGTAGAGCCAAAGTTCAGCACGCAATAATTTCAACACCAGTTTCATGCGCCTGCCTCACGAGATGGAATCGTCTATCATTCCATGCTCTTTCCTCTTCTTTTTTTTTTGTCTTTTCGTGACTTTGTTGTTTTTTTTCTCTTTTTCCCTACAAATATTATTTAAGTGATAAAAAGCTTGTATATATGTAGTGGATCCATGATAAATATTTTATTGAGTTATTCAAGTTGAAGTTATATGGATCAGAGAAATGAAGAAATATAAGTTCCAAAAGATAAATCTTTTGCTCATATATAGTAGGGTAAGTTTCTAAAATTCGGAACTCTCACTGCAGATGTTCGAATAAATATTATCTTTTTATATTTTAGAGTTTCTCTACACATTTTTAATGGATGGTACGATCTCTCAAGTGTTTTTACCAATTTGATTTTGCATGTCGTTGTGCATGCGTGGGTTCGAATTATTATCTAATTGCAAGATGGGATTTGATGTACATTAACTCTTCATATTTAGATTATGATAATAAGTAAATCTTTTAGATGCTGAAGGTTATGCAAAACTTATATATCTCTTTATTTGGAGGTTGCATCATAAAATAGCAATTGAATAAAAGATGAGTATTTAGGAGAGTATTAATTAATCATATATATTGAAATTTTTTTATTATTTTAGTTAATTATGTACTTATTTGAATATAACCTTTCTATTTTAAATGTTGTGTGCCCTTTAAATAATATGATCCTTTATTTTTTTTAAAAATTGAAGAACGGACTTTAATTCAAAGTTATAGATATCGTACTAGTCATTGTATTATTTTCTCATTAGAATGAGATATATCATATTTATGTAACGTTGTACCGAGTCCGTATTGTTTTGAATTTCACAAAATTTTAAAAATTAAAGTACAATTTTTTTTTTGAAATTTTAGTGTATCAGGTTGTATTTGACGGAAAATATTGGTACTGTTCAGTATTTGATGGTACAAAACAGTATTTAACCGGTATTTAATCGGTACAATATTGATAAATAGCTTGTACTATTTTTTGATCAATATAATATGTTTTGACTAATACCAAACAGTACAGTATGATATTTATAACACTGCTTTAATATATTATAATACATTGATGCATGCAACTATCGTGCATTATTGTAGGAGTTTGACAAGGACAAAGCACTTACAAAAAGGTTGTTCGCACTTCTTTTAAAATTTCAATGTTGTTTTACTCTACAGCAAAACGCCACCTGTTCATATTTATATTTTCCGCACGCCCTCCTCTTCATTTTAAGACTTTGTTCGGTAATAGAAGTTGGAGGAGAGGTTATTGATTTATAGTGGTCAAAATATTATGGACCATTACTTAAAAGTGTTCGGTAAAGTAGTGAATGAGGTAGTGGTTAGAGATTTATGTAGTGTTTTTCAAAAGTTAATGAAAGTAGTTTTTTAGAATCTCTACCTAGTTGTTGCATTGCAAATCATAAAATTCTTCTTTTCAATACTAAAAACCTTTATTTATTGTGCCATTTCTATCCATTCTACATAAATCTGCTGCTTCAACAGCTGCAGTTACCAAATGCATTCATTTTAAATCGATCGTTAGTTGAACAGTTAACCACTAACCACTAGTAGGTCACAACTAATAGCTAGTAAAGCCATTAATAACTAGTAAAACAACTAATCATTATTAAAACTACTAATTTTACCAAACACGTCATAAAACTAATCATTTATCAAAAAGCATGAATTAGAGTCCTTCCCCATAAGTCCTCTACTGCTATATCTTTAAGATTCTTATAAATAGTGGAGTTTGTATTTATGATATGTGATACATCTGAAAGGGGATCGGAGCATTTCATTACTGGCTCAATGATAATTTTCTGAATGTCACTTTAGGTTATTCTAACGTCATGTTTTTCCTTGGCTTAAATGATGATATGCTACCTGTAATATGTGTTCAATCATATTAATAGGGTGATTATCAACTCGATCAATTGAATAGTTATTTTGTGATAATTTCAAATTATTATGTAATGATTCAAAAAGCTAAATCCTAAACAACGCACGGATCTTAGTCAGTGTAGATATATTTTTCAAGCACTTCAGAACGTCACTGTCTAACAACTATTTCTATAGACAGTGATGTGTTTATCGCTTCTGAAGTTGTCTAAATGAAAACTCAAGGGATAATGTATTTGATTGAAAAGCAAGAACATGGTGAAGTCTAACTAAGTACGGTGAAAGTAGCACTTCTTTGCCTAATTAATGACCATATATGACATCTCATAGTTGCAGGATCCTTCATGATAATAGGTATCCTCAGTATTTAAGATGCAATATGTGGTATGATCTCCTACGAGCTTTCGAGACCAAGTTTTGTTAGTGAGTAGGATTGGCAAAAATGATAGCACTATTACCGAATTATGTGGTGTTGATAACTAAAGTGATAGCAGTATTAGATGACATTTGCTTAGAGTTTGGTATCCTTTACTTTCTAATTGTTCCAATTTGCTGGATACACCTGAAATAGGTGGCCCGAATACCCACTTACCCCTAAAACAAAGGGTTGATTGTGACATATGTGTAACAGTAACCCCAATACACTTGTTTTTAGAAGGTAAGAAACAACTATTTTATGTAACAGTATTCTAATAAGAGAGTCTTGGAGCAACGGTAAGGTTGTCTCCGTGTGATCAAAAGGTCATGGGTTCGAACCGTGGAATAAGTCACTAACAAAGTCAAGTTAGACTGCCTACAATTCACCCCTTTGAGTGCGGCCCTTCTCCGGACTCTGCGTGAACGCGGGATGTTTGTGCACCGTTTAACATGAATTTTCTCGACACTTAATTATAATACTACTTCGTTAACTTCATTTATGAATACTATCACTTTTGTTGTAATAATAATTATAAGATCGCATAGAGCAACTGCTCCAGCTCCTATTAATGTGTGTTTGCCAACCTCAATTGTGGGTGTAATTAAGTGACAAATATCTCTTTGCTTTTCTCTAAAAAAAATTACAAATCATTTGTAATTTTACTGTAATATATATAATGGCGGATCCAGACATTTGGAATATGAATGCCCATAAATTAACATCGTTACTAATATACACTATTTTTTTTAGGAATGTCCCTTAATCAATATTATTACTAAATTAACCACTATTTAAATAAATTTTTTTTTTGGACTAGTTATAACATGGATTCGTCACTGAATATATCACCAGAGGTTACTTTAGGTTTTAAAATGACCACCAACCCCCCCCCCCTTCACCCCCACCCCCCAAAACCAAAAAAAACCACAAATTTTAAATGGCGCAAACCCCTTGAAAAGGGAAGATTCAAATGAATTTCCAACAAATAAAACCAAATTAAGGTGTACTTTCCACTATTAAATCAAGCTTTTTCCTCGAATTAAAAGGTTTGTACGAATCTTAGTTAACCACAAATGAGCACCAAAGGTAAGCTAAGGTTTGATTTGATTTGATTTGATTAGTCATTGAGAAAGGGGCCTCACGAGTCACGACCCTACAATATTGACGGTTACCTACTCCTTCACTAATTCATTGTCAAACTTCACCAAACAGAACAAACCTACTTTCTTATTATTATTTTTTAACTCTTTGGTTCGTACAAGGTGATTATTTTAATACTGGACTGCCAATAATTAGCGAAGCTTTGTCTTAACTTGCACTTACATTAATATATATATATATATATATATATATATATATATATATATCATATTTTTAAGATTATATATTTTTAATAGTTACATCAATAAATATATATTAAAAAATTAATATATGATAACTATACGTAAAAAATATATACATGTGGACAATGAGAGTATGTGTTTCTGAAAGCATGTAAGAAATTATCGACTTGCATGATGTTGCTATTTCAATTGTTATATTATAGTTATTGATCTACCTTGTTAGATAATTCTAGAAACGTCATTTTTTGGATGTGGAAGTAACTGAAAATAAGAAGTGTTGGAGATTTAAGGAAAATTGGCCAGCCTTGCCAGATAGGCCAAGGACTATGATAAATTTTACTTGCTACCTGATTTGTCACTTCAAACAATATGGGGCGTTGGTTTATATATATATGAATTTAATTCATACATAAATTTAACTTCTTACAATGTAGAAATATTTATGCATAACCTAATTAATAATAGACAGAACCTATTAAGTAATCCTAGTGTCCTACACAGAACCTATTCAGGTAGGCCTACCTATGGGTGTTAAATTGTTAATAATAATCAATGGGTCAGCCTTACCATGATTACTCGAGATCATTAACTCGAGTAATTAATGCTCCATTTGGTGCAAACTTTCGGTTTTAAATATATAATTATATATTTTTGTCTATTAATTCCTCTCTCTTTTCTTAGATGTGACATATATATCGAAATCAAATTTAGCAAATCTAAAGTCGATCAGAAACCCTAATTAAAATACCCTCGTTTAGATCAGAAGCTATTTAAAGACATACATACAGTTATATAACTAATCTCATAAGATGATTGATGTTATGTATTTATACGTGAATACAATAGACATATCACTTCCAATAATATTGGTCTCACATTGATATCTACAACATCAACCTCAACAGCTGTCTAATGCAATGTGCACTCTCATAAGTTTTTCTCTCTAGAAAAGCAAGGTGCAACGGCAGACTCGTGAGTCAAGTTGAGCCCGCGAGCGAGTCGGGCATCACTCGGAAGACGTGCAGCAAGGGAAGCGGGCAAGCGAGTAGAGGCAGCTAGCGGGGAAGGCAGGGTGCAAAGAAAAGCAGCCAAATAGGCAGAAGAGACAAATAAGAAGAATTAAGAGCACCCGCATTGGTGATCCAAAAGTTTGGATCACAGGTGGGGGCCCACACCTTCCACATCATCCCACAATCCAACCTTTTTTTCTCTTCTGTACATCCCTTGGATCACCAACTTGGATCACCAAATAAAATAATACATATGGACCCCACCCCAAACATATTTATTTGGTTGTGGACTTTTATTTTGTGTGTTTGTGTGAATATTTCATTTATAATAATGAATACTTCTTTTTAAAAAAAAAAGAATTTCACATACTGTATTTGTATTTAAAATTGTAGATTACGAATTTGGATTTGTATGTATAATTGTAGATTACTTATGACGCCATTTTTTCAGAAATTAAATAATTGACCTATAGTGATGAAATTTATTTTGGAGTATGCCAGCAAACTAAAAAAAAAAAACTAAAATAATACAAGCTTGATTTGGAAAAAAAAAAAAGAAGAACACAATACGTCGGTTTACAATAAAATAAAATTACAAACAATACAATAGTTGCACTAAAAAAATTAATAATACAAATACAATAGTTCAACTTAAAAATAACATTACAAAATATAATTTACGACCTGCGTCTATGTCGATTCCACATTTCTTCAACCAAATCTGTCTGAAGACGCGCATGCGTTTCGGGGTCTCGAACTTCCATTGTTCTACGTAAGTAAGTCTCATAGCACGGATGAGCATTACGTCGAACAGTCGGCTCAGGGGTAGTACCATCCACGTGCTCGTAATCGAACGCAAGGTCGTACGAATCTCGCTCATCCTCAACAATCATATTATGGAGTATTACACATGCTTTCATTATCAATGACATGACTTTCTCCTTCATGTACCGTGCAGGACCACGAACTATGGCAAAGCGAGCTTGTAGCACACCAAAGGCTCGCTCGACATCCTTCCTAACTGCCTCTTGACGTTGAGCAAATAGTTTTGCCTTTGGACCTTGCGGAAGGGGGATGGTTTTCACAAAAGTCACCCATTTTGGATAAATGCCATCTGATAGAAAGTATCCGATTCTGTACTCATGACCATTGACGATGTACTCGCATTTTGGAGCCCGATCTTGGTACAGCTCATCGAACACTGGGGAACGGTCAAGGACGTTTATATCATTAATACTACCAGGCATTCCGAAGAAGGCATGCCATATCCACAAATCATATGACACAACCGCCTCAAGAATAATTGTCGGCACCTTATAGACCCTTTTAGCAAATGCTGCTTTCCAAGCTGTCGGACAGTTCTTCCACTCCCAATACATACAATCGATGCTTCCCAATATACCAGGAAAGTCACGCTCATTCCCTACAGCCAATAGACGATCAACATCGGCTTGGGTTGGTTTCCTTAAATACTCTTCTCCAAATATTGCAATGGCACCTTCTGCGGACCTTTTCAGGCACTGCAGTGATGTGCTTTCACCGATCTTCAAGTATTCGTCGACGCAATCGGCAGATATACCGTAACCAAGCATCCTCAAGGCTACAATGCACTTGGTCAGTGGCGTCAACCCGCGGTTCCCAACTGCGTCGTACTTCAGTTGAAAGTAATATGAATGATTTCCCAATGCCTCCATTATACGAATGAAAAGATGCTTGCACATTCTAAATCTTCGGCGAAAATGTTGGTCATTGTAAATGGAATCCTCTGCAAAGTAGTCTCTGAATAAGCGCTCATGCGCTTCTTGTCGATCTCTCCTTATAAATCTTCTCTTCGCTCGAGGGAATGAGGATGAAGGTCTCAAATCTTGTGCAGCTTGCAAAACATTTACAAGGAATGTCATATCTTGGTTGTCAGTCTCATCATCAAGTAAATATTCCACAATGGGCATAATCTCTTTTTCGGAATCCTCTAATATGAAGCTTAGACCATCCGATGATGAGGAGGAGGACATGTGCGATGAGCCTGAGGAAGATGAATCTTGTACAAGAGGTGTCAAATTTGCATTCTTATTTGCCATTGTTGGCCACCTGTGTACATATTCATTAATTAAGAAGAACATGAACATAAGTAAATTACAAATTGAAAGAATTAGAAGTAACAAAATATAAGTTAAACACAAATGGTTCCAATTAACAAAACATAAACTTTCATTTCATAACTAATTTAAATGGATACAACTGAGAAAGCATAAACTATTCATTGCATAAACTATTCGTTACAAGTAACAAAACATAACTAGAGGCGAATACACTAATGTAAATAAGAAAGCTTCATCTAAATAGCTAGAGGATGGTGGACTACTAATTTTGGGGAGATTTTCCCATTCTTTTCTGTCTAATTTCTGCCTTCATCATTCTGAAATAAGCAGCATCCTCTTCAGACAAGGATGAAAGGTCCATCAACATTATTTGGTCGTCATATTGCCTCTCCTTAAGGACTTGCTTCCTCAACTCCAACTCCGCCTTGATGTCCTTGCGTTTTTGAGCCTCATCTCTAAGGCGAACTGCCTCCTGAGCTGCAGTTGCCTTCTTATCAACTATGGTTACCAAGTTACGGAATATTTCGACCTTTTCATTAGCTGTGGAACCCATTGTTGCAAAGTGACTAGTCACCAAATCAACCACAACATTGTTTGCATTTTGATGGAGCTTTCTCTTCGCAGCTTTCCTCCCAATGGGGCGGACAACTCCATCAACTTCAACTTCAACCTCTTCGTCAGCGGGGGTAGAGGGGCTAGAATATCCTCCCATCTCATTTACTTTTGATCGTTTAGACTGTCCCCCATCTAGAGTATCACGAAATGTTCTCCATTTGGGCTGATCCTTAAGCAAATAGTACCAATGCTCTAAATCAAATTTCCTCCCCACCCTTTTAAGAAACATCTCATGAGCACGATTTACAATATCTTCCATACTTGACCCACTCACATTATTACGTTCCATTTCATCCATGATTCCGACCCACTTGTTAACTAATGGGTAACATCGATTCCATCGAGCATTGCAAGTCTTCCCCGTTCTCCGCATAGCTCCTTTTGGGGCATGTGTGTTAAAGTTGGTTGCCACCTTACCCCAAAAAGATGTTTTCTTTTGGCCAGTTCCGGTAACAGGATCAGTACTTGTGTTAATCCAAGCATGGATCAACCTTTTATCCTCTTCCATTGACCATTTTTTGATCCCTACACTACTCCCCTCTACATAATCCCCTTCCAACTCATCACTAGTAGGATCATTACTAGTATGAGGTGGCCTCACAGTTGCAATTGATCCAGTTGGTGTTGATGAAGGTGTAGAGTTGCTTGCACTCGAGGCGTAATTAGGTGGGGGTAGTGGGTAATAAGGCGGGTGGTAATAATGTGGGTGGTAAGGATAGTTTGGTGGAGTATGATATGGTGGGGGTTGCAAATGGATATTAGTAGGCACACTTGGGTTACTACGCTCAACATTCTCTACTTCGTCATTCCCATCAAGTAAACTCATAAAAGTACGGGGGGGATTCGGATCCATATGGCCACAAGTGATACCTACATACATGGAACATTTTCGCTTGGGTTATAAATTGCATAATTTTCTAACATTTTAATTCACGATTATTCTAATAATAACCATATTACTAATAATAACCATAATTCCTAACATGTTACTAATAAATTTTTCACATAAATCTTTTTCCATAAAAAAAATTCAAACATAAATCTGAGCTAACATAATAAAATTTTTTACATTTATAAATAAATTTAAACATTTAAACTTTTCAACTAATATGAGCTAACATAAACGTCACTAATAACTTTATTAAACATTTAACCAACATGAGCTAACATAAACATTTTAATATTGCGTAACATATTAAAATTAATTAAAGTAACTCATACATCATATTAAACCTTTTTTTTATACATTTTTTTTTTCATCCTTTTCCAAAATCCCTAACATGTCACTAATAAATTTATTAAACATTTCACCAAGTGAAGTATTTTTCATTTCAATCTTTTTGATGTTTCATATGATGTTAAAACTAATGAAAGTAACTCATACATTATATTAAACATTTAACCATAATACCATTAATAACCATAGTTCCTAACATGTTACAAGTAATTTTTCCATATCAATCTTTTCCCATACAAAACATGTGAACATAAATTTGTGCAAACATTATCTAACATTTTCACATTTAAACATTTAAACATAAAGTTAAACATTAAAATATTTAAATATAAACATGAGCAAACATTTAAACATAAATACATTTTTCATGCCAATCTTAAATTGATAACAAATTAAATTATTTAAACATAAATATGAGCTAAAGTTAACTACAAATAACCATAAATTAATTTACTTCACAAATAAATGTATACACTTAAACTGACAACAAAATAATTAAAACATTTCATTGTCATTGCCATAAATATAAAATATACACATGAAAAAAAATAAATGTATAAACATAAATTGCACTAATAAAATTACTTACAAAATCCCAAACTTGTTTCTTCTCTCTCTTGCTTGAAAGACAACCTTTTCCACCTCTTCAAAATTGCATGAAAATACAAGAGATACAAGTGTAGGAGATTTTTAATTGACAAATTCTACACAATGTGTTGAGTATTTATAGAATTAATTTTCAAAAAAAAAAAAACACAAAACTAGCCGTTCAGCAGCAGCAACGGCTAGTTGGGTACAATTCCCAGATTTTTCCTTTTTTTTCCCTCCCATTTTCGGCTCCCCTTCCCCCCAAAAAAAAAAACAGTTCGGGCCCCCAAAATGACGTCGTTTTGGGGGGACGTGGCGCAAAAAAAAAGAAAAAGTCTGGGCAGGGCGGACCGGGACCACGGGCTCTCACGGGCGAGCAGACTGGCCCAGCGATGACGGGCCACGCCTTGGACAGCGGCCCGAGCTTCCCCCCCCCCCCCCCCGAGCCTGCAATGCAGATGCTCTAAGACGAGCAGTTGGAGGGGGGTGGGGATGAGAGAGAAAGGGAATAGAGAGGGAGGTGGTGTTTTTTAATGGTAAAATGATATTTTTATATTACATTAATGATATTTTTTCTGATTTTGTTATCGTAAATTAATTAATTGTTTATAAATTATTATTCATAATTTATTCACACAAATAATAAAACAAAATAAAAGAGTAATTAATCAAATATGTTTGATTATGTGGTCCATAGGCATTATTTTATGTGGTAAGCAAAAGTGATGAACTTTGCGTTGGAGAGGGGAAAACTTGTGAGCAAAAAAATTTTCTCGGAAACTAAGGTGGAACTGATAAACCACTATTTAGCTCACCAGTACACATGCTCCTAACTTTTCATTCAATTTAAGCTTAATGTTGATCACTTTGTCGCTATTTTCAAAACATGCTCAAATAAACATTTATTTGTTTCTTTTTAGTCCAAGAAAAGATATGAAATGTTAATATATATAATATTCGAATTCAAATCTATGCAATCACTCTTATAAATTTTATTAATAGATCAAATAGCCTACACAATGATGCTAAGTTAAAATTATGATTTATGTATGATCTAGATATATATGCTGAGGATTTTTATGTCAGGTTACTTCAATCATATTGTCCTCATCCCCCTAGGTAGGGGATGCATGGGAGTCACACCGAATCCGAAAAATTTGTCTCAAATCCGCCCCATTTATAGTGAGTATGGGTAAAATGGGTATGGGACGGGTACACTGAAAATGAGTATGGATATGGGTACGGGCTTAGGTATAAGCATCATTCGCCCCATACTTATACCCGCCCCGTACAGTGGCGGATCTAGACATTTAGGACATTGGTGTCCATCTATTAACATCATCACTAATATACACTATTAAAAAAAAGAAATCAGATAATACGTACTATGGTAGTCTACTTTATATGGAGTATGGACATTTCGTCTTGCATTTTATTTACGAAAGCTCCATTTTGTACTTCTATTTTAGCGAAACTTAATATCCAATAATAATAGACTCTGCGTTTTTACTAAAAGAAAAATGATAGTCTACTACTTGTTTGTTCTCTGTGATTGTTCGTATTTTGAATTTGATACATAAATTATGCTAAACCCGTTAAATGTTACAATTACTTATCATTTACTAAAGTCATTGGGTGCACAACGTAACAAGTCATCAACATCAAATAATAAAACCCCTAAAAAAAATTACCATTAAATAATAAAGTGAACATGCTAAAACATGAAATGAAACTACAAATAAGTCGGTAGATTTTTTTGGTATATTTAATTTAATTTTATTTTTCTATAGAATTCGAATATTATCATAATTTTAGTTTTTATATTTAAAAACATTAAAAATATCACTTGTGGATTGTGTATATGAGAGAGTGTCCATAACTTTTTAGGCCTATTTTACAGGTATCCACATATACTACTTTGCCTCCGTCAAATTAACGCAATAGATTTTTTTGGGGGGTAGGGTTGTCCATGGACACCCCACCCCATCAAACATATCCGCCTTTGGCCCCGTACTCAAATTTTTTTAAGGGTAAAATAAATTGTTGAGTAAAGTTTTGAGCTTTGAACGTTAGTAATTCGTTTTTTAAAAAAAGACCCCATACCCCAACTTATGCCCAACTATGCAATGCATCCATTTGCATCGCTCATTTACTATATCGATGCATCAAGTCACGTGACTCACAACTCACAAACCTAACATCTTAAAAACTCATTTGCTATGTCCCTCACTCCCTCATTCCAGTTATGTCTATAATGCAATTTTTGTGTATGAGTTAAGTATGAACTTTTGCTTTTAATCCAACGGGTATTGTATGTCTTCACAATATTCTACCTAGTTGAATTTAGTTTTATAAATTTCTTTGGATAAAAGAAATTATCGTACCCAATACCCGAAATATCCGATGGGTATAAGTATGGGGATAACTGAATACAACCTGAAATACTCAATGGGTATGAGTATGTGGATAAATTTTGAAAACCCAATCGACATGGATGTGGGTGTGAGGATAAAAATAAGTATTGGTGCGATATAACTCCACCCATCCTAGTGGCGAAGCCAAAAATTTTGAATAGGGGTGTCGAAAAAGAAAGTTGAGGACTCGAGCTGTCAAACAAACAGAGGAAGAGTACCGAAGGCTTAAAAAGAATGAAAAAAATAAAACGGAAAAAGGGAAGGATAGAGGACTTGAACCCACGACATCAAAGGCAAGCCAACTCACAAATCAAGCACCTAGACCGTTGAAGCAAGAGAGGTTTCATGTGCCTTTTTAACACATTTGATATGGATATATATATATATATATATATATATAGTTAACTTCTAATTTTTTTTTTAATTCTTAAACGTATATTATTATTATTTTTGAGAAAAATGTTATTTGACCCCATTAACCCCACGCTGACTACGTTATTGCCCATGCCATACCACGTTCCTACCCCTAAGGATCTAATGGCTTCCTTGACCAAAATTATAATTTTTGGGATTTATAATCAATCATCAACATTGAAGATTTGTACAATCAAAGCTTACAACATTGTCAGCTTTTAATGGCCTTTATCGCATTTAAGACCCTCGGTCAATTAAGGAAAAACTCGATCTTGAGAAGTGAGAACGTTGATTCTAATTCTGCCATGTCACCATATCAATGTGCTGCTCATAATAGCTTATTAGCTTTAATGGAAGATACGAAAACTTATGTCTTGTTTGATAAAAATTAACTGTTTGAAAAACAGACAGCAATGTAAAGAGTAGATATTTTCTCTAATTTAGTTGTTAACATATAATCGTTAGGATGAATGATTGAAAAAAATGTGTTCAGTAAAATTAGTATTGAATTAGCGTATTAATATAAAATAATATAAAAGGATGTCGATGATTTTCTAAAAATAAAAATTCTATTCTATCTTTAAAAAAACAAAACGTTCCTTTTTTTTTTTGGGTGCGAATGAGACTGAATGTGGATGGAAGCAGGATTGGTGCTAAACTTTCTAACAACAGCTCATAGTTTCTTTATTAGTTGAACTTATCGATACCCATCAAAATACAACCCGTAAAGGCTAAAAGCTTATCTTTTCATAAATACAAATAAAAACGCTACTTGAAGTACTGATCCAAAGATTAGCTTATCAAATTTAATCAAAACCTTAAACGGTGTCGTGAGCACGGCTAATACGGAGCAAATCCCCTCCAAATCCAAGGATGGCCTATAATTAATTGTAAAGACGTGTTCTTCAACCTATCAAACTCTATAAATAGCCAGACATCACCCCTTCAATCTCTTCTCCTCCTCCCGCTCTGCCTCTCTCTCGCTCTCTCTCTCTCTCTGTCTCCAATCTCCGCCGCCGCTCAAAGGCTGTTTCTTAATTTCCTTCAACCCCCTAATTTTTATTTCGCTTCCCTTCTGATAATCGGAGGCCGTGCTTTTTTGGGGCGGATTCAATTCCATTCAATTCCCTAATTTTCGACCTTTTTACCCGGAAATCAAAACCTACATTGCGAGGACGATTACCAGAATTTCGTGCAATTTTCTTCCCTAATCCAGGTAATTCAATTAGCTTCTGTAATTCAATCCCTCTGCTTCTCGAATAATTTTGTAAAATATGTTCTACACAATTGTGGCATTGTGTTTTTCTCTTGCCAAGATCTTAACTTTTTGCAATATTTGTTGATCGGTTATGTATACACAGCAAAATCCAGACTTTAATTGCATCAATTCGATAATTCATCTTGGTTTTAATCCATTTCGTTTGTGTAATTTAATACCCTAATTCGTTTGTGCATTTGCATTGACATGGTGCACGTCGCCTCAAATTATTATCAAGGATTTGTTTAATCGTTTTCTTCTTGGTGACGTTATTTGAATTTGCCTTTTTTTTTCTCTGTTTTTTTTGGGAGTTTATGGCTGTGGTGTGTATTTTCTTTGAGTATGTGTTTTCCTGAGTAGTTGGTCGTTGGATACGTGAGAGTTTTAATTTCCATTTATTTTTTGCAAAGTTAGGTGCTTGACCTTTCTTGTTAAAACAGTTAAATCTTTTTCTTTCTTTCTTTTTGTTCTCAAAATTTGTGCTTGTTTACGGGAAATATTCCTTGTGAAGTTGTCATGTTAGATGTAGAAGTGGGGAAAGTCTCTTTTTTGGCTATGCTTAATCATGGTCTTAAATGGGTATAGATCGGTGTCATCGAATAAATTCGTGATTTGCTGAGATTAATTCATGGTTTCATAGCTGGTTTTAGGTATATGTATGTAATTGACAACTATAATAGCAATTTTTAGACCAGAAAATGACAACGAACTCACAATGAGAGGAAGATACAATCAAGCTAAACCTAAATTTTTTTCTGTTTCTTGGAAAAGCATGCTTTACCCAACCCATTTAAGAATAGTGTACTTATTTCAGCTGGTCTCTGTTTGATTCTCAAGGGGTAAGTTCTTGTGAACATAAATAGTCCTAGTGCAGGCCCGTATGCCCTGCATAATATGTTTGGAAGTTTGTTTCATGACACCTACTTGAAAATGACCTATTTCAACATCACATGTCCCATTCAAAAATAGATTTTAGCTATGTAGTTGGAAAGATTCCTTATCAAAGATCTAGTTGTAGAGATTAAAACGTGTTAATCTAATTGATATTAACACACATTGTCGAAGATTTAGTTGTAGAGATTAAAACGTGTTAATCTAAATTAATATTAAGGCGCATTGTCAAAAGTAGATTTTAGCTATGCAGTTGTAAAAAATCCTTATGAAAGACGTAGTATCTGATTGATATTAACCCGCATTGTCAAATTGGAACTTAAGCTTTTGTTTTTCTTGCTGTGTCAATGAGTACTTTGTCTAGTCATTGGATATTGACATGATTCTGGAAGACTGGAAATGGAATGTCCTATTCAGGAAAATCTTGAACAACGTACTTTATCTGCAAAAGTAAACCTTGCATAATCATGTTTGAATTCTCAATGATAATTCACATACCTGTAATAAGTTGATCATTGCCAATTACATGGTTCTTCACCAAATCATTTCTCTTTTACTTCAAAGGATCCAGTGTGTATGGGTTCCTGCTCCAAATCAAGCAACATTTGTCGAACCGTATAAAATGACACCGAGCTAAATTTTATGAAAAATTGAGACGATTTGTTGCGAAAGAAGTAGACCACATGCTCATACTTAATGGATTCCCCCCCCCCTCCAAACCGGGGTTTTTTTCTTGCGCTCTTCATTGATCCCGTAATCTTGGGATTCTTACCTTCTAGCTGGTAAGTTAACCTTCTAGCTGGTAAGTTAGTTACCATTCATAGGTTGTATAGCAATTCCTTCCCTTTTTGCAGGAAAATATTGTTTTGTTTCATAAATATTTCACTTCCAGAATCAGTGCCCTTCTTATATGGTGGCCCCCTTCTCTTTGGAGTTTTATTCTCCTCCTGTTACAAAATTTGTACCCCCTTTGGCTGAAATAAATAGGGCTCCCTCTGATATGCACCCACCAAGTCAAAGTGTGAGCTTTAAAGACTCTTTCCAATATGTCGACATCCCAACATATGTTTTTAAGTAGATTGCTGTTTCTGTTGCTATAACCAGCTGGCCTTTTTTAGCCTATTATTATTTTGTATTTGCCCTAGCTGGTGACAATATCTGTAGTAAAAGGTTTATTTTTCTTTTTCACAATACAAATGATTTTTTCCCCCATGTAATATCTACTAAAAGCATTTAGAAAGGTTTTGACTGAAGAGGTGGAGATGGCCCAGTTTCCTTCGTCACTTATGGTTTCTGGTTTTATCTCTTTTTTTTTTTTGGGTAAAGATTATTTACCATCTAGTTTGTTTTTACAAAGATAAGCTTATGCTGTTCTCTTTTGGTGGAAGCCCTTTTCAACTGATGAAGTGACAATGGATTTGAAGTGGTAGCTCCATTCTTTTGCTGGGAGCTTGAGAGATTTCTGTTGGATAGACACTAATCACTGCTCTTTCTTTTTGTCCTAATTGCTGATTAAAGAAACTGTTACAGATGTACAACTGTTTCTTTTAGCTGTCTCGGTTTTTTTTTTGGGCCCCCCCCCCCGGGGGGCGGTATTAGTTCCTTCTTTGGTGCAGAAGGAACCATTGCATAAAAATGAATCATTTTAGATAACTAAACAATTAGCATATTCAGTAATACTGCAGAGTAATACCTTATTGTTTAAGATCTTGTGCATATATGCTAGTTCCATAGCACACTTCTGGAGTCCCCCAAGTTTTTGTGCCTTCTTTTTCTTTTCTGAGGTGAAAATTCCTTCCAAGGGCAGTAGTCCATCCAATTAATCATTTAATAATTTGTAGAAAATGTACTTGAATAATTGTTTAATCTAGGCTAATGATTGATTCTCATCATCTAGATAACTATTTAATAAGTGGCCATGTGCAGAAGTGGTGGGCATAGGGCTAGGAGGAAAATGAATCAAGTATTTAGTCAGTTTCAATTGTTAGCTTCTGTAAATGTACTTCATATTCAGACTTCAGAGGGATTTGAATATTTAGTTAATCACATCAAAATCTTGAAATATCTTACTAGTTGATTCATTTGTGGTTCCCATTATTTATAAAGATGAGAACAAATTAAAGAAAAAAAAGAAAAAGTAAAAACAAAAAGCTATGAGAGAAGGTCATGATTGCTAAATGCATTTTGGCCATTATAAGCCCCAGAATTTCATAAATGTTTCTTCAATCGAAGTGTTGTCTCCTTGCTTCTTGAACTTGTCATTCTCTCGTCGGAGTACACGTACTTGCCAAAAGGATGGACCCAAGAGTTCATATAGTCGATGTATTCGTTGAAGAAAATGTAATTTGCTTGGCAGACAGAAGACCTTGCTGGGGAGAGGTTATTTGGAGGAAATGTTCTGGCACTTAGTGTAAATGCAGCTCACCTTTGGAGATGACAAGGTAATTTTTGTTCAAAATTCCCTTGTGTGTGTATCTTGCTTCGATCTTGTAGAATGTTTCTCAGTATTTGTCAGCTAATATTAATAATGTATACATTCATATCATATCAGCCTTCAGGAAATTCATGCTTGATGGACTGCTCGCCTGACTGCAGTAGCAAGAACACATTGAAGAAGTGGTTTTTCATTGACAAGAGGGTTGGGTAGAAGATTTTCTGGAGGCGTGACTCCTGATAACTCATAACTGTATTCTAGTTAGCTAAAACTTCAGAAACAAACTTAGTTCTCTACTTTGCAAGATTCTTCTCTCACAAGCAAACTGAATTCAATGGACATGATGTCGGGTCAATCCTCCCCCGTCCTCACTGATTCCTCTCCAATGAAGGAGTCTAGGGTTGGCATGCATTCAAGCCTTACTTCTTACTCTCAGTCTGGAACATCCTTTTCAACGGGGAAGTATATTCAAATCCCGAAGAAAAAGGCTGGCAAGCTGGAAGATGCTATGGCCAACGGTTGGTTAGATGCCATGAAATCTTCTTCTCCTCCCAGCAACAAACTGTTCAAGGATTTGAATGGTGGTGTTCTTTCTTCAGATGATGAGTTTTCTTATGCCTCTTGGATGGTACAAATCACTCCTGTGCTTTGAAACACGTGCGTTGATACTTCACTCAAAAGTGGGAGGAAACTATTCTCATGGATTGCTTTTTGTGTTTTCTGATCATGTAGTGTAAACATCCGTCTGCTTTAAGTTCCTTTGCGGAAATCACCAATCTCGCTGAGGGTAAGAAGATTGCTGTCTTTTTGGATTATGACGGGACTCTTTCTCCAATTGTGGATGACCCTGACTGTGCTGTTATGTCTGATGATGTAAGAACCTATACACTCAGAAATTTTGCTGTGTTGAGATACTTGTTTTGTGATTATTACTCTATTGAATTGCTTGTCTAACTTGTTGAGATATAAATAGATGCGTTCTGCTGTGAGAGATGTTGCCAAGTATTTCCCAACGGCGATTATTAGTGGACGGAGCCGTGATAAGGTGGGTAGTTGAGCCCTAAATTCTTTGTCCATCTGCTACTCCTGGTTTTCATGGTTTTTGTAGATTTATGTTCACAACAGCCATGACTTCTTCCTAATGCATTCTCTCAGGTTTGTGATTTGGTAGGTCTAGAAGAACTTCATTATGCCGGTAGTCATGGGTTAGACATTATGGGCCCAGTGCACAAAGTGTCTGATGCCCATTATAACTCTATTAACTCCACTGACCAGCAGGTGAGATTTCATCCCCCTTCCTTGATTTTCAGTTGTCTAATATTATTGATGCACTGTTGACATGTAATGTCTAGTTTCGATTCATGCCTTCTATGATTTTCCAGGGAAAGGAAGTAATTCTCTTCCAACCTGCAAGTGAATTTTTACCCATGATCGATGAGGTAGAGGATTTTGCATCACCTTGTTGCCTTCCCTTTCTTGCTTAGTGAACACATGGGGGAGTTGTAACTAAAACATTTTTGGTTTGTTTTAAGGTTTTTAGAACCCTCGTTGAGAACGTTAAGGACATTGAAGGTACAAGAGTAGAGAATCACAAGTTTTGTGCGTCTGTACATTATCGTAATGTAGATCAGAAGGTGAGTGTTCATTTCTATCCCTACAAGTCTACGGCTACATCTCTCAGTAATAAAGTTGTGGTGGCTCGATTAAGAGCCTTGTGACTTTAGTAGCACTAACTGTTACATTGGGCCTAGAAAACACAAAATGTGACAGCACCTTATGCACCTGTTTAACAACTTGAATTAAACTGCAGGATTGGCCTACTATTGCCCAGCGTATGCACGACATTCTGACAAACTACCCTCGCTTGCGGTTAACTCACGGGCGGAAGGTATTGTGAGCCCCTGTTAATTTGTGCTGAGGCATCTAACAGCGGTTGGCAATAAGTCATCCATATTGGAATTGATATAAACTTATTTGACCTTGTTGCTAAAGGTGACAAATGTATTTACGCAGGTTTTAGAGGTTCGGCCTGTTATTGACTGGGACAAGGGCAAAGCAGTTGAATTTTTGCTCGAATCCCTTGGTACTTCCCTGGCTTTCCCCTTTCTATCAACATGAGATCCATGTTACGTTACGAAATGTTACTTTGGATTTCTCATCTGCTCACAAATATATGATCATTCAGGCCTCAGTGATAGCGAATATGTGCTCCCAATATACATTGGTGACGACAAGACAGATGAAGACGCCTTTAAGGTACTCTACCATTTCGATTAACTGTTGTCCACGCTACTATCACAACTTTTACCATTGAACAAGATTTCACAGTGCTCTCCTATGGGGGAAACCTATACAATAGGATACATAATGATCAAACTTCGGTTGGCATTTTCGGCAGGTGCTGCGAAGGGGGAACCGAGGTTATGGGATTCTGGTGTCCCAAGTTCCAAAAGAAACGAAGGCGTTCTTCTCCCTCAGAGATCCTTCGGAGGTGACAAATCTTTCCCTTTCTTCATTCAGAATTTTGCACTTCTTTTTTTGGGTCTTATAACTGTGAAAAATTATGCAGGTACAGCAATTTCTGGAGGCCCTGGTGAAATGGAGAGAGCAGAGTGAGAGTGGAAAGAGGATGACCGACTAACTGCCTCCTTTTTTCAATCTAATTCTAGTTTTAAGAGATGATTAGTGTCAATTATGCAGCAAAACAGCTGCAGCATTTTTCAATCAGTCTCAATCTGTAATTTTTGGTCCTTTTTTTTGGCTGTTTAAAATTTTTTGTTGTCTCTTTCCCCTTAATCTGGAAATACAGGTTCATTTGTGAACACAGATTACTCTTCTTCACTTAAGCATTCAAGTTCATTCCATGAATAAATAATTTATTCAGGTCAAAATTAATTTGTGTGTGTGTTTTTTTTTTAATATTCCATAGTCAGCTGTTTTCTCTGCAATGGTGTTTGTATCTTCCTTTTCTATAAAGTTGGGCTGGATGGGCAGACCCGGCCAGTGCAATGAGCCCATTTAAGCGAAGCCCACCAATTCCATACTGTGAGCTGGGCCAGGTTAGTATGGACCATTAACCAGCTTGGGTCAGATTCTCGATGACCTGACCAATGTCCCACCTCTAGACTGGCTAGGATACTGGCCCAAACCCGGCTTCCATCGATGACCTAAAAAGGATATTTTCATTTTTAGTCGTTTATTATTATTTTTAACTGGGGCCGAGATACTGATGACCTATAATAAGGAAGTGTTCATGTTATAGATTTTACCCAAGAGAAAGAAAGAGCAGTTGTTAATCATCAATTATATCGACTAAATTCTTCACTGATTTGCATATTCTGTCTAACCATACATACTAAGATGGGATGATATGCTGAGAATATTTTATAAGATATGAGCATCAGTTGATAGCGCATGAAGATTCAATATGTGAAGGGTTG
Organism: Selenicereus undatus; assembly: GCA_017589665.1. Classification (NCBI taxonomy): domain Eukaryota; kingdom Viridiplantae; phylum Streptophyta; class Magnoliopsida; order Caryophyllales; family Cactaceae; genus Selenicereus; species Selenicereus undatus. The sequence goes on along the minus strand of JACYFF010010365.1, from coordinate 112,714,842 downwards.
ATCAATTCTTATATACATTTATTGCTTTTGATCATTTAATTAGTCTTCGAGTTCAAATTCGGTTTACTCACTCAAGCAGTACAGTAATTTTCCTTTGCTGCTCTCATCTTAGAGATTAATTACTATTTTCCTTCCCTCCAATCATTTGACCTGTCTCTGCTTCTCACTCCACCAAAATAATCCTTTTTATCGGATGTAGATAAATGAGTAAAGATTAATGTACGTAGGATTTGAGCCTAAATTTTCAATTACGGCTTTCAAAGACTTAACTAAGAATACTAGATAACAATGCTTAATACATAGTAAAGCCAAACGTAGAACAAGATCACTGGAAACTTATATATATGAAAAGCGTACAATTTCAAGTGTGAGTATTACAGATGTCATTGTTCTTTTGATTAATAATGATTTACAGGTGATTTACCAACTTTTTAAACATAAGTGAATAATTAGTTTTTAAGTAAAATGGAAAACTTTTCATTAGATCAGATCAAGTTCTACTAATCTAGTTAATAATTAACTAATTATATTTCTTATGCTTAAAAAAATTAATTCACTATCAATATTAAAAATTTCAATTAATTTCGTTTGCATTAATCTGTGCGTTTTACACCTTTAAATGAATTGTGAGCCTTAAGAATCCTCATCATATACAAAAACAACCTTAAAACTCCTAATCATATGCAAAAACACAGACATATATATAGGATCTGGATTTCAATTTCTATTTTGAGAAAATAGCAACTTTCCTAATTTGAATCAATATCTATCTTAATTAACCACCCTTAATTTTTTTTTTTTGTTATACTAATTCTCTTAAGCAAGTCACCTCACCCTATAAATATGCCCTAAAACTTATCACCCCAATTCCACTCACATTACCCCCCCCCCCCCAACAAACCAAAAGTCTCCCCTGTTCAATTAACAAGCCATGGTTGATCCTTCGGACTCCGTCCTCGGCCTCCCGTACTCGTACGCGCCCCTGCCCCCTGGAGCTGAGCCCAATGGAGTCACCCCGGCGGGCAGGACGCGGGGCTGGCCCGTCAAAATCGGGTTGATCATCACATCCGGGCTCATGCTAACCGCGTTGCTAGTTTCTCTCTTGGACTACAACAATTTCCACAAGGTGAGGACCCATCATGACGACCTGATCACCCTAGAGGTCGTTCCCGGGTTGGAGGACGGGTCGTTCATGGTGTCCCGGGGCAAGGCCCAAGGGTTGTCAGAGAAGGCTAGTAGGTTGCCAATGAACGGGCTTAGAACTCCAATGTATGATTGGAGTGAGAAGCAGTTGTCTTGGCAAAGGACTGCTTACCACTTTCAGCCTGAGAAGAATTGGATGAATGGTAATTAATCTTAATCTCTCTTCTCTTTTAATTTGATGGGTTGTAATGAATTAACCTAATAATTGGTGGGAAAAAAGGTTACGTCTTTTCAAGAATTTAGGAAAAGTTCACAAATCTTTGGAAAGATGAAAAAGATCAAAAAGTGTTTTTATAAGGTAAAGAGTGGATGATGTATTAGTTTATGTCAATTATGGTCTTACAATGGCTTTTAGGATTAGTTAGCATGTTAAATCATAAGTCATAATCCACTAATAATGTAGTTATAGGTTGCGTTATAAAAGATTGTTGTGTTATATTTCCCTCTCTTACTCGAGGACAACCACACGATAAATTATCTAGGGCGACACTGACTTGAAATTTTCTTCTTATTAGCTCAATCGCACGTTTCGTTTTTATATTGTATATATTATAATCAATTTAGTTATGTAAATTCCTTTTCGTGATCAGATTACAATAAGTTATCGTGAGACGATCAATGTGGTGTGTCACATGCAAATTAATAAAAGTTGAGGTGACACTGATATCTCATGATAAATTTTTCGTCACATGATTTTAGTTAAGATGAACTATTGGTATGTATCTACCAATTAAGCATTGTCCATTGAATTGTGAAGGAGATTATGAGAGGGTGTTCTAAGATTGTCTCCAAATTTACATTAATAATGTTGAAAAGCTAATACAAACTCGTGTATATTTAATAGAGTATATGTAATTCTAATGTAATCTCGTCTCTCTGTCTTTGCAAAATGCTCGACTATGGATGATCTTCTATGGATATTGCTTGGTCCTACCAGATCCAAACGGTAAACTTTCTCTAGTCTCTTCTTTTTTAAGTGACTTTTATATAAGGCCGTCTCATAATAGTTTAATTTTTTTATTAAAAATAAGTAGTCGCATAACTGCCTCGTCTCATTGTATTACAGGTCCAATGTATTACAATGGTTGGTACCACTTCTTCTACCAGTACAACCCCAAGGGGGCAGTATGGGGAAACATCGTATGGGGCCATGCCGTGTCGAAGGACCTCATACGGTGGCGGCACCTTCCGATCGCCATGGCGGCCGACCAATGGTACGATGCCAATGGTGTTTGGACCGGTTCCGCCACCATCCTCCCCGACGGAAAAATCATCATGCTCTACACTGGCTCCACCAACGAGTCCGTCCAAGTCCAATGCCTTGCCTACCCTGCCAACTTATCCGACCCGTTTCTCCTCGAATGGGTCAAGTACTCGGGCAACCCGGTCCTAGTCCCTCCCAAGGGGATCCAGTCCCTAGACTTCCGTGACCCAACCACTGCTTGGCGGACCTCCGAAGGCAAGTGGCGGATCATGATTGGGTCTCAGGTCAACAAAACGGGCATTTCCCTTGTGTATGATACAACGGACTTTAAGAAGTATGAGCTTCAGAAAAATATTCTCCATGCGGTTCCAGGTACGGGTATGTGGGAATGTGTGGACTTTTATCCAGTTTCGCTTGCCGAGGCCAATGGGCTTGATACATCTGCCTATGGCCCACAAGTAAAGCATGTGCTTAAGACAAGTTTGGATGATGATAGGAATGATTACTATGCATTGGGGACTTATTTTGAGAAGAATAATAGTTGGGTCCCTGATAACCCTAAAATGGATGCTGGTATTGGCATAAGGTATGATTATGGTAAGTTCTATGCTTCCAAGACGTTCTATGATCAAGAGAAGAAGAGGAGGATCCTGTGGGGTTGGATTAACGAAGGCGATAGCGAAGCTGCTGATGTTAAGAAAAGCTGGGCGTCTCTTCAGGTACTTAATAACTTATATCTCCGTGTCAACTTACAGTACAGTTAGACTTGACAAAACTGATGGTTGATGATTACTAGTTTACTATGCTTGAATGATGGTTCATGAATATATAGGCAATTCCAAGGACAGTGTTGTATGACCAAAAGACGAACATCAACTTAATTCAATGGCCAGTGGAGGAAGTGGAGAGCTTGAGGACCAACGGCAAGAATTTCGACAAGGTTGAAGTCCCTGCAGGATCTGTTGTGCCCTTGGAAGTCGATGATGCCACCGAGGTCAGCCCCTCCATCTTCAACTGAAACTGATGATTTTCGGTTATTCCAAGATTTCAGGTTTGTGATGAATCAGTTTACCTTATTCTTTGGTGACAAATTGTTAAACTACAGCTTGACATTGTCGCGGAGTTCAGCATTGACTCTGAAGCACTGAATGCATTACCGGCTTCAGAAGAGCAGTATAGCTGCACCACCAGCGGGGGAGCTGCTCACCGCGGTGCTCTTGGCCCCTTCGGTTTTCTAGTTCTTGCTAATGAGGACTACTCGGAGCAAACTCCAGTCTACTTCTACATTGCCAAAACTAAGAATGGCACATTCAAGGCCTCTTTCTGCACTGATGTATCCAGGTTTGTCTTTAATTTCATTGTTCTGTTTCCTCTGCACTGCATTATTATCAGAGTCGGTCTAATCCTAACACTGTTATATTCACTTGTATGATTTGAAACGATAATGCAGGTCATCTATAGCACCTGATGTTGTCAAATTAGTCTATGGTAGCGTTGTTCCTGTTCTAAAAGGCGAAAAGTTATCCATGAGAATCCTCGTAAGCCAATCAAACTCTTATAGTTTCAAAAGCCCCCTTTGGATAATATGTTACATGACACAGAAAAAAGGTCTGAATTTTGATCAACTGTTGGGTAAATGTAACAGGTAGATCATTCAATAGTAGAGGCATTTGCCCAAGAGGGAAGAATATGCATCACATCTCGGGTGTACCCAACGAAGGCCATCTACACAGACGCGAAGCTCTACTTGTTCAACAATGCAACAAGCACTAGTGTGACAGCTTCCATTAAGACATGGCAAATGAGCTCTGCGCGTATGCTGTGCTCCTCCATTTGGCTCCATCTCCTTCTCATTTTCTCCACTTTGTTCCTCACAGGCCGCCCCTCGTTCTAAAGACATAAACTAACCAAATCTAACTATTGGTTGTTTTTGGTCATTTTTGGAGTAATTGTACATAGGAGAAGGCAAGATATACAAGGAAAAAAGAGAGATTAGAGAGAGAATTAAAAAGAAGAACAGAAAAGATGGGTAGAGTAGAGTTAAAAAGTCAAGTCAATCAATCAAACGCAAAAAAGCCAAAGCCTATATCATATTCCTAAGAGTATATACTCTCACAAGTCACGTTAACGCTACATATTAAAAGTTGTCTATAAGACAAATACATGTTGAAAAAGTATATATACGTAGTAAGTAGGAGTACAAATTCCTAGATGTATGATATAATTACCCAAAAAATCTATACCATGCAAGTGATCAATTCATTCATTCATTTTTTTGATTGTTAGCATTAATGAAATTTGTTCTTTACCACAAATTCTTTATCTTATCAATTCTCTGTTCAGTTGATAATCTTGAATACAACAGTACATTATCTATGTTAAAATTTTACTTAATGTCAACATTTGTGCACTTTTAGGAGTTTTAAAATTATTAAAATCATTAATAAAATAAAGAAGACAAGGTCTAGAAAGTGGTCCATGGCCCATAAAATAAGGGCCCAATAGTCAATGTACACGAAAATGACAGCTTATTCGGCAAATGAGAGCCTCAATCAAAGGAGAGACTAGACACAACTCATAACCCCTTGAAGTCACCAAGAAAACCCCACCTTCATAAATCATAAGGGTCTCCATTAATGCTCCTCTAATGATTCCTGCTTTTAATAATACTCCCTTCAAAGATCCGATATTAGGAGTATTACATATATTTATGAAATCATGTAAAAAGAATCTAAAAATGTGGGACTGGATGAAGACGTTCTGTTTCTTTTACGTATCAGATTGATAACAAATGAAAGAAGCTATTAGAAATATCTGAATATGTTTTAAAATAAGATACTTTTAATATTCAGTAAGAACTCTTCGTCATTTTACATGGTAGTTATCTTAATTTAAACTCCATAACATTGCCATAACATTGTAATATCCAGTGAGATTGTCAGGCCAAGATGCAAAAGCTCTTGTTTGGGTGGAGAGCAAGAGCTAAAGATTTTTTCTATTATTTTTTTTTTTTGGTTGGAGGTCAACAAGGGCTAAAGATGGTAGTGTATGGCAAATGGGCGTGATTATGGCTTACCGAGAATACATGAGGTCCGCCGCAGGTTAACACTCCTCAATCAATCAATCATAGACTAGCACTCAAAAAAATAGACTAAATAATTAAAAAAATTTTAAAAAATGGGTCTTACGGTGGTGGCCCACGAGCTCAACGGTCAATCAGCTGAATGCCCTGACCTGTAAATTCGCTGGCATTGTCATGGCTCTGTGCCTCTTCCTCAGTTCCTCCCAAAAGTATATCATATGATAATTCTGAATCTACATATTTAGGTTATTTATATGTTATAATCTTCTAATTTTTCGAATATTCACACTTTTTTTCACAATATCTTTTCCGAAAAAATAATTTTTTTTTAACTAAGATTATACCATATTATTAAATACATAAACTCGAATCTAAGATATAATTGCTGTCAGCTTATCATGTTATGGTTCATGACCGACAAAAGCTTGTTGCCTAACTGTATTTTTTAATGCCTCGATATACAGCTTTTTGCCTAAGTTTTGAATTTGCGTATTGCACTTTCACACTCACACACTGCTTACTATTTCATGTATATATATATCAGGAAAAAAAAAAAACAAAATCCTTGAATTTCCACTGTTATTTCTCTATGTTAAATAATCTTTCCTTCTCTATCATATAAATCCTTGAGGCTTGAGCTAGCTAGTGTTCTCTGCATTACTCTCTCTCTCTCTCTCTCTCTCTCTCACTTTTTCTCTTTCCAAGTTGATGATGTAAGTTGAGAGAGGCAGGACACAACTGGGCAATCTCTGAATCTGCAAAGAAAAAATACACCGTATTGAGTGTTGATTGCATTGCATAATGGCTTCCACAAGCACTATTCTGCTGTTTGTTCTTCAAATTTCGCTCTTTTTGAGCTCATCTTTAGCTGCGGATCCATATGCTTACTATGATTTTGAAGTCTCCTACATCACTGCCTCTCCTTTGGGTGTTCCCCAGCGGGTAATATTCATTTTCCCCAGATCTCTTGCATTTTCCCCATTTTTTTGGGCTCTCTGGGCATGCTCAAGTTTGATTTTTGAATCATGGGTTTTGCTCAAATTTGTGAGAAAAAGTGGTAATCTTTACTCCCAGATCTACAGAAGAAATGTAGTTGTATATCAAAAGTTGGTGCTTTCTTTTGACTCATTGTTGTTTCTAGTAATGTAGATGTAATTATGGCTCAAAAAAGGGGTTAACTTTAATATCTTGGACTCCTTTGCATATAGGTAATCGCTATAAATGGTAAATTTCCTGG
>JACYFF010010365.1:112687810-112708106 GCA_017589665.1 Selenicereus undatus | reverse complement strand
TATTCATGTTCCGGAATATGTATTTTTTGTATCTCTTTCTTTTTTGCCCGGTATGATTAGTGCCCTGAAATCATAAACTGAGGTTCATTTCATTCTGTTTTTTCTGCAGGCCTCAGGATGTGTCTCCTGCATCGAACAATTCCGTTCAGAAAATCCTTTTGCTTCTGATGATTTGCACCTCAATTCTCCTGTTCCATTGAGGCATAGGCATTGATATGATCATTTTGCATTTGCATGAAGGGAGCAATGCATAGATAGATGGTGTGATATTTGGTACTCTAGATTGTGGATGTTTTTAGGCCTGCAGTATGGAGTGTTGGAATTTCGTCGGGATTTTTTGGTTCATTGATTTATTTTTATTTGTACCACTAATTTTTAACCTGTCCTTTGTTTGATGCTCCCAGATTGTTGTGCCCTAATTTATTCAGTAGTCATTCTTTCTGTTACTTCAAGTGTAATGAATTTATCAAATGTCAATACAGTTCAAACTCATCCATCCCTTTACTGTCAGTCCTCCTTTTAAGTTTTAGCTTGCTGATTACTGTCATAATGTTCAATGCTTAAGATCTAGTAAATAGGTCCTCTTAATTTGGCTTGAATTGGGGGTTTCTATTAGTATATTTTTCTTCTTAATCGATAGAAGAAGGCGAGGGTGTTATATTAGATTGGAATCGACAAAAACAAACATGTCATGTTATGCAAATGGGCTAAATCATCCCAATCACTCCCTTTCTATTAGTGTATCTTTCAAAAGATGCAATTGATATTGATTAAGCCAATTTACTTTCTATTTGATTTTGATTTGTGTCAATCAACTGGCTTTGGTCAAGATCAAGTTGTTCTATACATGTTGATTTTGGTCAAGTAGCCCATTTTGGGCTACTTGGGCCCTAAGATTGGATATGGGTTTTAAATCTATGGCAAAGAACATGAAGTTCGACAAGCAAGGTAGGAAAAGCCCAAATCCGGTATCCGTCGTCCAAATCCATATTCCAACAATCCTTCATAAATTGGATGTTGGGGGTTTTATCGTAAGTCTTAACTTGTAACATTCTTATTTTTAACCTTCAAAATAATGGGCGCATTAATTTTGTTAAATTCTAATTTTCTAACTTAAAAATTTATTTAAGAGGAACAAGTATCAAATATCTTAAAAGAGTTTCTATTAACATATTGCCACTATTGGTATATTGCTCTATAAGGTAACCATTGCTTACCAGTTTTCCCTTCATCATTTACTAGTTGAATAACTTGGAATATAAATTTTGCTTTTTCTTCAGCATCCTTCCATAATTTTCTTTGGGCCAGGCCCAATTAGTTTATCCTGAGAAGACGCAAGAAGACCGAAAAACTATTCCTTTAGATGATTACTTTACTACTTATCATTAAATTAGAGATAGGAAAAGCTCACCTGATACGATTATCGATCGGAATTCGATACGAAGTTAAGTGAGTTTGAGTATGAAGTTTGAGCCCGTTTACTTAAATAAGTTGTGATAGGTAAACCCGTTTAATTAATTGGATTAGGTTCAAGTTGAGAATCTCAACACAAAAAAATACATATTTAATTCGTTTAATTAAATGGATTAAAGAGGTTGATTTGTTTATTGTTTATTTTTCGTTTACCATTTATCGTTTACAGTTTTTGTAGGAATTAGATTTTGGAGAATTAGGCTTTGTGGTATCTTTTATGGATTTACTGGTTGCTGACTTGCTGGTTATGTTATTAAGAATTTCAAATAATTTGGCTTTATTTGCTGTTGTTTAAGACTTGCGTTGAACATGGTTTACAACTTAAGTAGTTGGTTCTTATGTGAACTTTCCAGGCTGCAAAATTATGTTGCCGCTGATTGTTTTACTAGAATAGGCTCTGAATATGCTGAAGTCTGTAAGTTAGCCACTATTTTGGTGTACTTTTGAAAGTTGCTATGTCTTAAGAGGATGGAAAATATGTAATTCGTTTGATAAATTATCTTGAGGCTGAAATTTGTGTTGCAATTAAACGGGTTGGTGGGCAAATGGGTAACCCGAACCTAACTTGTTTTACCCGTTTATATAAACGGGTTAGGTTCAGGTCAACCCGTTTAAATGTTAAGCGGTTTGGGTTAAACTTTTTTAACCCGTTTATTAAACAGATCAGGTCCAGGTTCGGAGAATTTCAACCCGTTTAAGTTTGACACGAATACAAACTTGACCCGACACAACACATTACCCAGCTCTACATTAAACCAGGTAAACTTTCTCCGCATGTGATCCAAATGTTCTAGTTGTCATTTGCAAAAACTCAGTTCTTAATCACTAAAATTTAATTAATCAATTTGTCGTCATACTTCTGTCTCGCCTTCTTTTTGGCAAACTTTTACACATAAACACAATTAATTTATGAAGAATCGAACTCTGATCTTCCTTTTAAAAGTCAATCATTCTACTACTAGACTACCCCTAAAAGAGCAATCTACATCTATCCATACATATAGTTGGTAGCTCCACCGTATTGGAATATTTACTTTATTACATTAAAAAAGAAAAGCCACTTGGTCAAACTTAGGATATATGGTAGCTGTGAAGAGAGAATTTGATGAAAAAAGCAATAAGAAAGAAGATTGATGAAAGCCAGACAAAAGCCATTTTTTGTGGTAAAGTGGTAGTTGGGCATCCAATGCTCTCTCTCTGTAAGTTTGCATTTTTACTTTGCAACTTTACAGTTCATATGCCCCGTGTCTAGTAAAAGCTTCCTAATTCAACACATGCCAAGAATTAAAAAGAAAAAGAAAAAGAAACCCAGAAAAAGAAGAGGAAAAAGGGTAACCAACATAAGATTATACCACATCAAATCATACATCATATAAGCTTTGTTTGTCCTGGTTCTACCAACACCTGCACAACTAAATTCATTTTAAAATTTAACCATCGTTTTCATTGCATCCCTCCCAAAAAAAAAAAAAAAAACCTTTGAGCTTTTTTCGCCAATGTATGTGTGAATGGTATAATACAAATGTTAGTTTTTATTACATGATGCGAAAATATTTTAACTATATGAGCTAACTTGAATGCATTGTCCTTTTTTCACATTTCAGTTGGATTTTGTCACTTTTAGTTGTTCGATTAGTTTCTGTTAGATTAGTATACAAGGAAACTTTTTTAAAAAGACAATAGATCATGGGTTTTATATTTTAGATTTAAATAATGAATAGCAGCAACAACAACGGTTAATTTATTCATTATTGCGTAAATGAAAGTAAAAATAATGAATAAATGAAATAAAATAAATTGGACAGAGAACATCGAACCAAAGCTATATACACTCATGGTCACTATTTTGCTTTGCATTTTTTCCCTTTATTATCCGAATAAGGTATAAAACTCAGTAGAAATATAATGACCGGCACATATTTTATGCATAATAATAACAGCAAGTCTCTGATGGTTAGTCATTAGGGTTTTCTACCCAAAGGGGCCACCCAAGTGCCCCCCGCCCCCCCCCCCAAAAAAAAATCCCTCTTTCCCCCTTCAAAAGGTTCCTATCTTTAAGAATTAGCCCTAAGTAAAAGACCTATTATGGATCCTCCTTCAAATTTTGGTGAATATCTTTTACCCTCCTCAACTTTTTGAACTGTTTTTTACCCTTCTTCATCTTTGCATCAAAGTATTACAAACTCCCAAATTATAAAAATGTCCTTCATACTTGTAAATTTTTTATCCGCACTCTTCCTCCTTTACCCGTTCGAAATTTAATTTAGTACTCACCCAATTCTTTTAACCTTCAATGCAGCCATTGACGAGCATAATAGTGGCCATCGAGACCATCAAAATAAAGTTGTCATGGTATGACAAGGCTCCCAACACTATCTGTGGCACAGTTTGAACTTTCTTTCACCTTCTAAGATAAATTTTTTTCTGATATTTTTTTCTTCAACTGCCTAATATCTGATCACGTTTGGGCGAGAAAATCAGCATGTCAATTGTTAAAGGTGCGAAATTAGCCTCATTAAACTGTGAATTTATCATGCCATTAACTACCCAAGGCAATTTCAAGAGTATGAAGTATATTTCTATCATTTTAATTGTTTATAATATTCTAATCCAATGATGAATTAAGTGGGGTAGATATAATATTCGAAAAGATTAGAGATGTAAAAAATATTTACTAGAACCCCAAAAAGGATAAATTCAAAAACCTCAAGATAAAATTGTACACACAATGATTTTTCCAATGTGCTTGTTAAATTAGCTAACTGATTGTATTTATCCCATGATGTAGGGACCTTGCTTAGGGTTTTTTAAGCAACTTCATGTTAACCCAAGTGTCGAATTTGGAACTCAAAGAACAAGAACCAAATACCCCCCCCCTATATTTTGCCAGCTATTTGGAGGTAAAAAGTAGACGTAGAAACTAGCTAGCTAGGCACGATAACGACTAGTAATCCCAAAATCTATGGTCACTTGTGTAGTAGAATTTATTCCGATGAAGAGATAATTAACAGCTTGGAACTGTACGAGTTTTTGGAATTATATTCCAATGTATCACAAATCGGAAGTTGTATTTTTTTGTAAATTGATGTAATGGAAACACAGATATTGGTACGACGGAGTTTGAATTCAAACCTCTGTAATTTCTGTAAAGTAAATATGACAAGATTAGTATATATGCAATAATTTTACAATTTAAAATACGAAATATAATTGGTTATTTTGTAATTTTGATTATTCACCAAAATATCCATTAGAAGAACTATATATATATTTGAAGCTTTCATAATATAATTAAGATATATACTATGATAGTTTTAGTTTAGGTAAAATAAAAAATCTTATATGCAATTTACATTATGATAATTGAAAGGTAAATTTGACTCTTGGTTAACATATTATCAAGAGCTATTAAAAAAATTAATTGAAACAATTATATTGGTTAGTGGCTAGGGTGGGGATTAAGCTAGAAGTCAAACCAAAGAACAATATAACACACCTTAACTTCAGTTAGATATATGTATATAATGGGTGTGCTTGATAAAATTACCTGTTTTAATAGTAGTTAAATTAGTTAGTTTATAAATCATTGGCTATTTCACTATCAGAGCATTCTCAGCTAGAGTTCCTTTTTTTGAAACTCTGGCATGCCATGTCAGTAAAAGCTCCATAATTTTGGAACTTTCATTCCTTCGTTTGCCCAACCAATGGATCTCATTCTAGGGCAAATGAATTAAATATTTTTTATGACCCCATCTTATAACACACAACTTTTTTTTAACTACCTAAATAATATTTTTTATTTAACAAAAAAAGAAAAACAAATAAAAAATTAGAAAATGACAAAAAAATTGAAACGGGAGGGGGAACGCTTTGGCATCCCCCCCACGTGTCCCACGCTATTCACCTTGGCTTGAATAGTGGAATTCTCATTTTAATGACACGCGGGCCCCACCATTTGCCTCGTATGTCTGTGACTGCTAATGTTCTCAGCTGGCTATTAGCATCAATTAAGCATTAGTCTGATTCTTCCTATACTTGGCATTGCAATTGTATTGGATTACTCTCTGTGCCGCATCTGAATATGTCAAAATAAAGTAAGATAAATATTGATTGTGAAACTTTTCCCCCTCCGTTAAAAACTAATTGATCATGCGTGAGATCACATACATATATACAGTGGCCTGGCCGATCCATAAATTATGCACAATGGTATGCATTTTTTTATTTTATAAAATTTAATTATATTAATTAATTATTATGAGTATCCATGTCAAAAATCTAAAAGATTTTTATAAATAATTTAAATAATTTTTTCTGTTAATGGTGTCCATGGACAATGTTAACATCACCCTAACTCATGTACGTAGCAGTGCCCATGGATTGAACCCAAGAACCGCATGCCAAAAGGATTAATACAAACGAAAATAAAATGAGAGGATCGGAGATGTAATTATTGCTAGGGTTGGGTTTAGAAAATTCAAGCACCGTTCATCATACAAGATCCAGTAAATTAAAACCTGATCAATGGCGGGTTATGAGACACCACAGGAATTAGAGAGAATTAAACAAACCGGTTTAGATATCAAAGTCTACCCACCCTACTTAATTACATATCCGTCATTAACAATTTATAAAGAAGCGACGGCTTAATTAAACGAGATCGATGCAATTAAAGATTAATTAGCACAGTTTGCTAATCACTTGATTAATAAGGGGAGACACCAACATCAGCTGAGGCAGCAAAGTATCCATCTCTCATGCGAACATTCTCCCCCGCATCCTGCATGCATGCGTTTTTATATAATTAATTCAAAAAAAATTACGAAATGAGGTAATTTTATTTACTTCCTTGAGGTTTCAGTAGATGCTTTTAGCCCCCCAAACTTTTCGAATTATTATTTACTCTCCTTCACTTTTGGACAAAGGCATTACAAACTCTCAAACTTATAAAAATATGCTTCATGTTTATAAATTTTTTTACCTCTACCCTCTCTGCTTTACCCATTTGAAGCCTAATTAAGCCCTAACTCGATTCTCTTGATCTTCAATCTAAGCGTTGCAACATGCAACAACCACGATGGTGACCACCGAGACCAACACTAATTAAGGTCGCTATGGTCCGATTAGCCTCCCAACACTACCTATGGTACGATTTGAACATTTCTTCCCCTTTCAAGACAAGTTTATCTCTCATCTCCTTTTCTTAATTATGTCCAATAATATTCAGCCACATACAACCCCCCCCCCCAAAAAAAAACACCAGCATCTTCATTGTTAAAGGTTGCCAATAAGCCAACTCAAAATAGATTTTTTCTGTAACATCCACCAATCAAGCCAATTTCAGGGACACGAAAGGTATTCTTGTAAATTTGAAAGTCTATAATATTTTGACGTGAAGGTGAGTGAGGGTAAATAATAACTAAAAAGGTAAGGAACGTAAAAAATATTTACTAAAACTTTGAGGGAGTTACATGAAGATACTTTATTAAATAATTAAAGGAAAATTGGTGTGTTTATAACCTAGCAAAGTACAAGTTGAGAATGGAGAGGAGAAGCAAAATTAAAGAGAAAAAAATACAAATAATTTCATAAGTATCTTTTTAAATATTATTTTTTAATTAAAAAAGTCCCGCATAAATTTACCGAAAAATAAAAAAGAGAGAGATGGAGATTATGAGACAAACCTGAGAGTGATGAGGGCGGATGTTAGTTGTCCTTTTCGGCGTCTGATCCGGCATCAGCCCAAAATGGATGTGTGGGAAATGGGCCCACTGTTTTTTTCCAATCAAAATTCACCCACAAACACATTAAATTCATATATATTTATCAAACCCTAATCACTAACATTGGCATTACACCTTGATCAAAAAACCAAAAAAAAAAAAAAAAACACAGGCATTATTATACCATACTAATCTTGTTGTCTATGCTTATTTTCTTTACCCCCGTATTAACAAATTCGTTTCTAAAAAAAAAATGAATATGGATCTGGAGGAGCAAGAGTTATTCGTTATACTCCTTAATTAATACTCTTAAACACTCTTGATAATCCCGAATAGGGACATTGAAGTGTAGGAGTTATTCACTGTACTCATTAGTTGTTACTAGTTATGTGTAGTCTCATTTATTGTTGTTTATAAACTTCTAAACCAACACAGGTTGGTTCAAGTGATTTGACACTTATTCACTTAAGCAAGATCTTGGGTTCGAGTCTTGTGAATAGAGAAAATCTGTGATGACAGAGTTTTACTCATTATTGGACCAATATTAGCTCGACTCTAATGAAATGGAGGATCTAAGATCCAAAATTTTTTAAAAAAAACTTCACCCCAAAAAAAGCTTAATCAACTGTAAAACTCGGCCTCCTTCACATCCTTACATATCTTAAAGATGGAATTTTTTTGGGGGGGGGGGGGGGGGGTTTGGGGGGTGGGGGGGGGGAGGGTATATTTGGATAATGCAAATTCTTATATGAAGTTGTTTCATGGAAGATCTCTTGTCAAATTATTCTTTTTAGTTAGTTTATATATGCATGAACTCATGATTTCCCTTGTTTGGCTTCAACATCAAAATAAATTTTATCTTAATATATCTTATATGAAATAGTCTCATCTAAAACAACAGATTGTAACAATGATAATAGATAGTAACGGTGAGAAAATGGGTTTCAAACATATATGTTACGGAATGTTTTTTGATGGATGAGAATGAAGAAAGACGAAGCAGAAGGCGTTAATTAAAAGTTTATTAATTAGAATTAAGAGAACAATATAACGAGTTTAGGGTGTTACATTTTTGGCAGCAGCACTGAAGGCCTCCCTGTGTGAAATATCAGGATTTACTGCCTTGATGCGTTGGATCTCATCCCTGCAACGTAACACCATTTTCCCAGTATTAGATCCACTACGATCAACCAATGAGAGAGAGAGAGAGAGAGAGAGAGAGAGTATGAATGAACGATATATTCATGATTGATGACTCACTTGATGAAGCGGTTGTAAGCAGAGGGGACTCTCTGTCTTTTCTCCGGCGCTGTTTCCGGAACCAACAACACACCCACAAATATATGCAACTTTCATCAGCCACCAAATGCAAAAATAAGAAAGGACATATATACACCTTAATTAATAAATTATTCCAAATCAAACTCAAAATATATATATCCTTCATTTCTGTTATATATTTCCCCTCTCTTTCTTGAGATTAATTAGTTGATGATTTTCAACCCTAATAGATATACATAGTTTCTGTGCAACTATACGGATAAGGCTGCATACATCAGGATTAGGAGACGCATCTATCGGATGGTAATGTGGAGGTAAATTAAAGACAAGGTGGAGAATTAAAATCTTAAACATTTTTTTTTGTTTTTTAAAAATATATTTAGCTAGCCCTAAGGCATAGGTATAGTCTATCTTATTTATTGCACAGAGTGCAGAAGACCTAGTACAAATTGTAGAATTCAAGTTCACATGCTACAATCTAGTGCAAGTACTCTCAAGCCATACTTGCGAATTACTGAACCACGCACACACTGAATCAATGACAAAGCTGCTCTCGGAAGTGGGCATCATCAAAAGACCCACAAAATTAAATTCCACTTCCAACCCCCCCCCCCCCCCAAAAAAAAAAAACTCAGATTCTCTTACGTCTATTAGCAACAGGAGCCCTGGGAAGCTCATTCGCCGTGCTGCGGTTCAATGACATTGGAGCCATGTAGTTGCTAGTAGCCGCACCATTTGTCTGTGGGTTTACTGAGAAATTGGGATTTGGGCCCACCATCCCCCCCTAGAATTGAGATAAATAAGTATTATAAGCAAATTGATCAAAAAGTAGAAAACCCTAAAAATATAATGAAAGTTATCAGTTAGCAATATTAATTAGGTAATTAAGAGAAGCATGCACCGAGAGATGATGGTCGGAGGAGGGAGAGAAGAGATTATGGTGGTGAGCAGCCAAGTGGTGGAGGTGGGGGGTGGAAGCGGCGGCGGTGGGTGGCGGCGGAGGGAGGAGTGCCCGCATGTTGACGGGCAGGAGGTTGGCGCAGTGCCCGCATCTGACTGTGACCGTCTTGAACAAGCTGCTAGAAGGCACACTCACCTGCTCAAATTTAGGGTTTTTTTATTTAATTTCCAAAAATAGAAATCAAATTGTTAGGAATGAAAAAAACTTATTAAACCCTAGAAATTATATATAACAAGGATGAGGGATTTGATATTATATACCGCAAGGACAGTGTCACAGAGGTTGCAATGGACATAACAGAGTTGTTCAGATGGTGGGAGGTGGTCCAATGACAAGCTACTTGACCCTGACCCTGACCCTAAACCTGATGACCCAGACCCGCTTGACATTTCCCTTCTCTCTTTTTCCTGACTACTTGAATGATGAATCAATCCTGTGTGAGTGAGGGAGAGAAGGAGACAGAGAGAGAGAGAGTAAGAGAGATGCGATTTGATTTGATTTGTTGATTTGATTGATGGGTTTGACAGATTAACCAACCAACTCACCTTGGATCTGGTCTGATAGATAGATAGATCTCTCTATCTAGCCCTCCTGCTTTCTTTTTTATCTCTCTTTCTCTCCCCCTCTCCCCCAGTCTTTTTCAATATGTGGGTTTTCAGCTTTGGCTATTGCTGCTGCTGCTGCTGCTCAGAATGAAAGACAGATGGGGGGGGGGGGGGGGGGGGAGAGAGAGAGAGAGAGAGGCTAGTGGAGGAAGCTGTAGTTGGTATAGAGGATAATAATGGGAGGTTGATGATGATCTCCTTTCTCGATCTGGTATATCTCCACAACTCATATATTATGCCCACTTTGTATCTTTCCGTCTTCTTTTATATATACCCTAATAGTAATATGTTACATACTTACATGTATTATATATGTGGAATTCATATGTCCATAAACTTATGCATGATGATGATGATGCATGTCATGTTGCCATGTCGGTATGATGAAGATGATGTATACATAAATACTGTAAGTGTAAGGCACTGTCCTTTCTGGCTTATTTTTAAAAAAATTAGTTCAGATAAGTTCAATTCAGAATAAGTTCAGTAAATAAGTTCATAATAAGTTCACCAAATAAGTTTCGAATAACTTTAGTAAATAATTTCATAAATTTATTCTTAATAAGTTCATAATAAGTTTAGTAAATAAGTTCAGAATAAGTTCGACAAATAAGTTTATAATAAGTTTAGATAAGTTCAGTTCAGAATAAGTTCAATCAAAATAAGTCGAAGAGAATAAGACCTAAGTTGTATGATTATATGGTAGTTTCTGACCTCCAATGCGTACATAGGAATACAAATGCATAATTTTCTTTTTCAAAAGGGAAAATGGGTGAAAATGGGAGGAATTGGGGGATTAAAAACAAAAAAGCTAGGGGAAATTATGTGTATGATCTCTAAACTAATCTTGCAAGGTAGATGAAGCGGTATAATTATACTTATTATAAGATAGGATGGCAGAGTGTAGATAGATAGGACAAGAAAAAGTATGATATAGGTAGTGTGGGAGAGAGAAAGGGGCCGGGAGTGGACTGAGGCAACAGAAGCGGCAGACATGGGAGGAGAGCGAGAAAGGGACGCCTGCATATTGTTTTTGCTCAATCACTTGTTGCTTTCGTAGTTATTAGGGGCTCTTTCACTTGTGTGCACCCCTCGCCCTCCAAAAAAAGAGACTTTCTGTAAACACAAATTTCGAGTTTACAATAAATTAGACAAGAAATTGAGCAACAAAGTGAATTTTTATATTTATATCAAAGAATGGGTTCAATCTCTGCGTATTTGTTACAAATAAACAAATTAAAGTCATCTGATTCGATTTCCAGTTTGTACTTGAAGGGGGGTCGGTTGACTTGAATCCTGATCAAGTTAGTTGATTTGACTTCCTTTGAATGAACTTCAATGGATTTGGTCTTGAGATATGACTTAAGATGCTTGATCTCAATCAAGACGAGCTTTCTTTGATCTTCGATGGTAGATGACACGTGCTTTGATTGTGCTTGCTGTCTTCATTCAGAGAAATTAGCTCCTTGAGTCTTCAGAACGCCTTCAGAGTGAATCTCTTCTCCCCCCTAAGTAGGAGATAGTAGTGCTCTATTTATAGGGAATGAATCCCCCTCCCCTTACTAGGGTTTGCGATTTATTCGCCTTATTGGGCCATTGATTGGGCCTTTGATTTATTAGTCCATTTGACTAGCGATTTAATAGTCAATTTGACCGTTGACTTAGAAATCGTGTAAGTCATGACTTAACAGTCGATTCGACCCAATTTATTTAAATAAATTAAAATTAATTAAATGGGTTGACCCAAATAATCAATTTATATTTATTTTTATAACATGTTATTTATTACTAAATTTTCTGTGTCTACACTTTCATACATATTTTTATTTTGTATATTATTTTCATAATGTATGGTGAGCACTGGAATATGAAAGTGGAGTTTGTCTTACATTGATAAAAATCGAAAGGTTTGAGCATGTATATAATCTTGTAAGTTACTCCATCTCATTTGCCAATTAGTTATGGGTTGGAACCTCACTTAACTTATGTGCATAGCTTGATTATGTGAAAGACCCGATTAATGTAAAACTTAACACAGCATTAGAGGAGGTTGCTCGATCTTGATATACCACTATCCCTGTTTGGTTAAAAATTATGTGTACGTGTTGGGTCTTGTTAGTAGCCTACACGTGAGAGAACGTGTTGGAATATGAAAATGTGTTCTGTCCAAGAGTGCAAATTGTTGGCATAAATGAGTCCAAGTGTGATCATATTGGACCCTTGCTTGTGCTATTTGTCATGAACATATTAGGATGTATGTCCTTCTTTGGGTAGATATGTTTAATATGTAAGATGGCATACAGCTACAAATTTACACTGAGAATTATTGTTGTTGTATATTGAAATGTATGTGTCAAGTGACATCGTATCATACTATCATTGGGGCTTATGATTATTTATGCTTAACCTAATAATTTTGAGAAACTTCATCTAATTGAGAAACGAATATGTCGAATTAATTTGAGCAATAGAATAAAATTCTTATTTTCTTTGAACATGTTTACATACGTAAAACAGTGCTCTCTTAGGTTCATTAATATTCCTGAGCAAAAACCTAATCATACTATTAAGTGTTGACCAAGTCCACCTCATGGGACATCAGTCTTCCACTGATTAAGTTATCTTACCCAAGCCACAAACATCCATAAATACACCCTCTGTATTATCTATTAGTCAAATGGCCTATTTTAACAGGACTTACAAAATTATTTGGAAAAACAATTATTGTCAAATATATACTCCTCCAAATTTAGTTAATTTTATTGATAATTCACTACTTTCGACATAATATTATCATACACTCCTCCACACTTAGGCGAATTTTGTTTATAATTCACTGCTTTTGCAATTATTATTTAACCCCCTCATCTTAAAATTGTTATTAATTTGAGATTAATTTAGCATGATCCCTGACGGAATTAAGACTAAGGCTAGGGTGTCCATAGACACCGGTAGTAAAAAAAAATTCTAATGATTTATATTTTAAAGGGAATTAGATTGATAGACGTGAACACTCCTAAAATGAATGGTTTAATAAATGAATATTCGTGTTCTATACATTTAGATCTGTCACTGATCATATGCATCGTTCAACTCAAGATGTATATGAATATGCTATATTTGATTGGAGTAAGAAGTTTGCATTTGTTCATAATACACAAGAAATTCTGAGGTTATATCAACTTTTAGTTCAATACAAATTCTTGTGAATATCAAATTGCTTTGCTTCATATCTCATTCAATTCATATTCAATTTTCAGTATTTTAATTTTGAATATGATAATTTCGTATGGATTGTCATCTTTACTGGATCTAACTATAAGCATGCTTCCTTTAAGGAGAAAAAAGAAAATAAGAAGAAAATAAAGGTGGTTGCTTGAATATTGAAAAATTTAGTCATTAATATAGAAGCAGTTGACATGAATTTTAACATCAACACACTAAAAATTTATGTCTACATATTTTAAATTGGACGATAAATCTCTCTCTCTCTATCTATCTCTCTCTTAGTGTGTATACAGACATACATACATATATACATACATAGACAATCACATATACAAAGCACGAAAGGTTAATTTTAAGGGGACCAAATCTCTAAATAAACCATTTTTATTAACCTCTAATAAGCCGATACCAAGTACTGAAATGTTAATTAAAATGAGTCTTTGGTAATTAAAAATGGAGAGTGTCAATTAATTATAAAAAGTGTCAATTAATATAATTAACTGATTGGCTGTTTGGTTCGAAGTAAAGTCTTTGTCTTGTCATGCGTGAACCCGCGGCCAATGAGCCCAAAATCTCCCGGTTCCGTCTCCGTCTGCCCTGGGCTATTTTTCACAAAATAAATTAATAATAATTTTTCGTGCTCTATCTGATTGTTTTTTATTTTTTATTTTTTTGGGCCTTGATTTTTGAAATTTTACTTTTGACGATTTGACCACTCAATCACTCTCTCTTTTTGCATGCAGTTGTGAATTTAAGTCAGTAAAGCCAAACAGCTGCGGACCTCTTCCCCTTTTTACCACCTTCGTTACATATTTGTCCTATTTTTCATTCAACTTATTTAAATACAAAAGAAAAGGAAATAAAAGGGCTCACTGCATATATACTTAGCTCAGTTTAGTTAATTTATCTAAAGAGTTTTATTAGGGTTTTGAAAATATAATTGAGATATTATTGAAGATAAAATTTTAACCTATATTTTTCAGTTAGGTTGACTTCAACTATATTTAGCAGTTATAATCCATGATTTTTTTTTATTGATAAGGTGTTTTCAAAGTTAATTTTAATACCAAGATACCATGATGTTATCTATTCTTATATGTAGACAATACCTAATAGCAAACCCTATTAGAAGCTTGACCAGTGAGGTGACTGTACAGCTGATTTTAGCACATAATGTAACTAATCCAATGTAAACCAAAACACAAAAAATTGTATCTATTCAAAAAGTATTTAACCCATAGAATTTACTCAACTTCTATTTTTTATATCAAGATTGGGATTGAATCCTACGGGTATGTTCTTTTCAACATATCATAAGTATTTATCATCAACATTCATAATGATCATCATTTATTAGCATTTATCAGCATTGTCAATACTTATCGGCACATAGTCATATATTTTACTCACACTTTTAGCACTGATCAATACTCATTAGTACTCATCAGTAATTTTCAGTATATCAACAATAAGCTGCTTATGATAAATTGAAAAGAACATGACAAACCCTTAAATCTAACCTATCCACTCTATACTAACTCCTCAGCCTATTCTCAGTCAATTCCCTGTTGTTGGAAATAAAACCCATATGTTTTTGGACCATATCTCCTGTTGGTATGTACTAGCTAGTGTATATATAGTGCATGCATGACCAACAAGTAATAAAAGGAGCACAGCTGGTTTTTCTTCACTATCAAGAAGTGGTCCAAATTAGGGTTGGACAATTAAATTGAACATAAATTGGAGGATACAACACCCATGCCAATATTTAATGTAGCTAAAAGTTAAGATTAATTGCAAAAGCTGGTTGCCCTAATGAAGCCTGGCCAATCTTTATGTGGATTTCAAGGTAGACCAACCTACACATATATAGTACTCATAGATGTTGATACCTCCCCATGCATGCTTGCCTTAATCAATCCAACTTAAAAGGGCAGTGAATAAACATCTTTTTAAAATTTTGCCATCCACTTTTGCATTATTTTTCAACTATCCTCACAATAAAATGTAATGCTATTTAAACCCTTATGTTAGAAAGGTATAAGCGTAATACGGTTAGTCATTTATATATGGAAATCAACGTTATGCCAAATTTTAGAAAATTTTAGAAAAGGTAAACTTTATAAAAAAAAATACTTTTAATTTTTGTATTGAATCTATTTTTTAATTTCCCCCTTTATGGTAGTTGGTAAATTCATGGCCTTGAGAATCCTAAACCATCCAATCATGTTCATGAATTCTTATGGGAATCAGTCAGGCTATTGGTAGTGATTTACTTTGCTTCAAAATTAAATTGCACCTTTTGAGAATTAATGAGATGGGAGGGGGGGGGGTATTTATTTATTTATTTATTGAATTAAAATATGCATATCAAAATAGGATAGGAGATATATTCTGACAACCTTCAAGAATGTGATCTTGCTTAGCTTTTGGAGAACATGGATGTGAAATGTTTGTTCTCTAGATTGATCAATAAGTCTCTCTCTCCCTGTGGATGCTGCTGCAGCAATTGCCCTGGTATTCATCATCTGTTAGCTATGGAAATCTTTGTTTGATTCCAAAATTAGACAATATATAACAAAATGATCGAGGCAGGAAGACTATGGCCGTACTTGCGTCGAAATTATTTATTCATATAGCTGATGAGTTCAAATGAGTTTCTTTATTTACACAGGTGCTTGCGGAAATAAGAATACATATATTTAGATCTCCTCAAATTTTGTCAAAATCACAGTTGTGATTGTTGTATAACAAATGAATTTTCTATCAAGCAAGCATCAGATTTTTAATAGCTAATAGCTATTATATTATAATAATAGTTGAAAAGTAGATGTTAAGTAGCTGAGGGGGGGGGGGGGGGAAAGATGCTTATAGCGAATTATTTGTTAGGTTTGTATATTACCTTGTTGAATATTGGTTTAATAATTAAGGGATGTTTGGTTGGTGGGTTATATATCAAGTTTTTATACCCTTTGTTTAGTTGGCCTTTGAAGGGTATGAGACTTGGTACTTCCTTAGTCCTAAACGACTTGATTCCTCCACTTTGGAGGCAATTAGGAGTAGTTTTGAGTGGTTAGAGCATTTGGAGAAGTTTGGAGCAATTTCATCTTAAAATTATAAATATTAGTAAGGGTTAGGAGCAATTCATAGTATTTAGGAACAATAATGACTTACTTGGAGCATTTGTTTTTGTAGGTCTCTTGAATTCAGCCTCTCCACGGGCAAAGATGTCGGTAGAGGTAAGACTGCCTACATTTGGATATCTCCAAAGCCCGTGAACGTAGGATCCACACTAGGAGGTGTTGTTGTTGTTGTTGTTGTTGTAATGATTGACTTGTAGCAATTTGAACCGATGGTTAGCAATTTAAAGAGGCTAGGAGTTGCAAAACAACGTAGAAATGAACAAGCCCGTTGTGGATTCGAGGGTGCAAAGCCCCTAAGAAAGTACAAAAATTACATTACATCCCATCTCATTTGGGGCTGTGCTACTCACCATGGATCCTCATTTAAAATTATAACAAACTCAAGGACATGGGAACAAAGAAGGAGACACCTCTAGACTCTAACCAAAGAAACTTATTAATGTACAGGTAAATCCAATCCGCTGCAAACTATCCCACATTTTAGTAAGGATTTACATGATTATATAGTTTTAGTGAGAATGACACAGCTGAAATAAACGTGTTAATTAGTAAACATTAGCTGTTGCATCGTTAACTGCCCCTGAAAATTAGGGTGAGACATGGAAATAGATGATGAGGATGGCATACACAGGAGCAATCTAGCTAGCTAGCTCGCATAGGCTTTTCAGTTTAGCTGAGAACTGTCAAAAAGCTTGGTGCAACGTTTTTCTGATAGACTTGCTATTTTTATTCAAATTATGTACGACCTGTCGCATACGAATTGATACAAGTTACCAAAGATTTTTTTATATTTTTTTTGGGGATGATTGAGATTGACACTTTCATTTTATTATATTACTACTTATTTTCTTAAATTCGTAATTCATCTAAATCAGAAAAAATAAATAAAATAAAAGATTCATAACTTTATGATCTTTAATTTCAACATTTTAAAACACAATCACATTTTTGAATCGGATGAATAAAATTTTTTAAATCATAATGCTAAATTTATCATGTAAAATGAGATTAATAAGGACGGTCAAATCAAATCCCCTTTTTCCTTATAATGGTTCATACAAGCATAAATTATGTAGTGGAGTAAATTCTCCGCTCTCTAAACTCATTCATCTTTTCAAATTCATAGTCTATGTTACTTATGGAATTGAAAGGGGAGTTGTTTGACTCTTTAAATCTTAGTGTATTGTTTGAGACAATGGTCCAAGCAATATGTTAGTTGTGAAAAAAGATTGTCTGATCAAAACTTTAAAAGACGACACTTGTTGTTAGGATTTGTTCCAAATTTCTTTGCCGATTTTGAAAAAAAAATTGTTTTCGTTTTTTGGAGACTGTTGTTTGGTGTCTAATACTCAAGTTGTATGGTTTTAGATCTTCTATTTTATAGAAATTATATTGTTTTCATATTTTAGGCTGAAGATTTCCCTCATCCCCCTCCCCTTTTTGAAAAGGTAATGCTTGATGGCCAACACAAATGTCTACGGTTAGAATTACTCCTTGGTATCTTTGAGGTTTCTCTATAAATAACAGGTTGTTTAGCCTAGTTTGGTGTGGTTGTTTAGACCCCTTTAGGAGCATTGATGGCGTGGCCAATTTTGTATTCAAATTTGATTGTCTATTCCATTGTGGGTGAGAAGAGACTCCTTGTCTTTGAGAGTACATCATTGTGTTTGTGTTGCAATCTCTCTTTATTTGATTACTTGTGTTGTTGAAATCGTTCATGGTACTCTCGCTCACATAATGGATTCATTGTCCATTGCCAGCTGTGGTTTTACCCTTTGAATTTTCCACGTTAAAGCTTGTCCTCTCCTATTTTAGTATGGTACATGTTCTTGTTTATTTGTCGATGTATTGACATCCTATTCACTTTCCCTAGTTATTTGTTAAATTTATGCTCAATACTTATACCTATAAAAGCTAAATGATATTATTTATTAAATTTGAAAAAATGTACTAAATTCAGCATTAAAAGTGTAGGGTTTTGTAAACTGTAGACCTTACAAAAATGGTGGGGGCTTTACCTTTACATGTACTCATTCACATTTTGCATCATATTAAACAGTACTGTTAGGTGTTTGATGCTAATGTTTTTCATGCTTTCATTAATGCATGTTGTTTTTCACATATGCTTTTAATTTCTTTCCTTGGGCTTCAATTTCAATCTCTATTTGCTCTCTCTGAATCCCAATAGAGACCAATCATCTAGTACACTGTCGACCAACTGTACCATACTATTAGTCTACCACTACTCCCAATTGCATTTCCCTTAGCTGGTTTTTCTTTTTGGAATTTCTAGCTCGTCCTTGTCTTTCAAGCTTGTGCTTGTTTGTTGATACACTTTTTCCTAGCTGTTACTTTCTCAATGGTTGCATATTCATCATGATAAATTTAGTAACTATAGTAATAGGAGCAACGTTACGTTAGTCGGTGAGGCATGTGGAGTAGGTAACTCACACATGTCATTCAACTTCCGTACTTCAGGTAATTGAACAGTATTTATATTATAAATTCGGGTCTACCCATTTAGTGATATAGTGAATTTTAAAATATTGAAACAAATTACCATATATAACGACTTGGATGTGTGGCTGGAGATTATCTTATGAATTTGTAGTTGAAAAGTGAGCGTGTAAGAAATCTTTCGATGCTTGATATTCAAGATATGTTGATAAGCCTGCCTGGCATCAAAGAGGAGGTCTATTTTTTTTATTCTTCTTTCAATTTAAATAGATTAATCGATGTTAGCATTGCAATTTCATATTAATGCTTAGTAAAATTTCAGCACAGCAATTGTGATGTTACATTTTAAAATGCAGTAAGAACTTGATAAATTTTAAATAGTGTCCTCATGTAGAGGTGAAGATTGAGGAACCAACAAGTAGTGTTTGAGGGAAACAATATAATGAGACATAAAATCATGTTGGGGTTGAAAGCCATATTACACACAACGTAACACAAACGACATTGCATGGCCCCCAATGTCCATGTGTAATCTATTAATTTTTTTAAAAAGGAAAAAAAGAAAATTAAAAAAAGTGGTTCTGCTTCATAAAATGTTTCTCAAAACCTTTCTTCTATAAAATGTTTTCGCAAAATCTGATTTTTGTAGGTCTCTTGGAATCAGCCTCTTTATTGGCAGCATTGCGGGTAGAGGTAAGGTTGCCTACATCTGGATCTCCCCAAACCTCACGAAAGCGGGACCCACACTGAGAGTTGTTGTTGTAAAGAAAGTGGTTTTGCTAGTTCTCTACTAGTTTTTTATTTTTCTGTTTCCCCACTGCCAACCTTTACTGTGACAACCAATTAAACAATACTGCGAGGGCACAACCATCAAAGTCGTTGTAGTATAGTGGTGAGTATTCCCGCCTGTCACGCGGGTGACCCGGGTTCGATCCCCGGCAACGGCGCTTTCTTTTTGTATTTGCTGTCGGAACTCCTGTTTACTTTTCCCCTTCTTTTTTTTTTCTTGCAGGCCCTTTAACTTGAAGGATGTGAGGAAGAGCAACATCTTTATCATTAATAAGGCAAATTATACCATATTTTAGAGCATGTACTACAAACTACATATTTCTTATGACAGATATCGTTCTATAACATCAATTTGGCTGGAAATATACGATCAAATATAACGAAAGGGTTGTTCATTCCGACTTCAGGTGGATGAAATCTCAGCTTGAGCAATGTTCGGGTTCGATTAATTCTAGTTTGGGTTAATTTCAGGTGTGGTATTGGTATTGATTAATGCATAATATCATTAGGTAAAACTAGCAGTATTGGCTGGAAATTTTTGCTCAACTGCAGTTTCCATTCTAGGAGTCTGTCCTGCTGTCCATGGGCTTTGATTCAAGACATCCAAAAATCAGTCAATTGGCCCAACAAATACAT
>JACYFF010010365.1:112638107-112660252 GCA_017589665.1 Selenicereus undatus | reverse complement strand
ATATATATATATATATATATATATATATCATCACGACATGATAATACTTGAATCCAAGTGAATGATGGCCCAGTGAAATCTTCCTTACAATGAATTTTTAAAAATTTCAAAATAGGCACCAATATAAATGAATCTAAAATTTAACAGCAAGATATATCGTCATACAAATTTTAAGACCCACAGCTCATATTTATGGAGAATTATGAGATTGTTGCTAGAATGCTGTCCAAATTTCAATTTTCAAACAATTCAAAAAAAGGGGGAGGGTAGGGGAGGACATGAAGATACATGGTTTTCAATTGATTAAGAACACTCCATCATTCTTTATGAGTTATGACATGAATGCTTCCTAGGGTAATTGCACATTGCATAATTATTCCAGTCGGATTGTATGAATTTCAAGCATAATAAATGGAGAGAGGAGACAAAGTTATGTATTATGCAGTCGAGTTTCACAATTTAGAAATTTCTTCAATTAATTCATGACACCATGTCTTGGAACAAAGAAGATGGAACTGTAATATATATATATATATATATATATATATATATATATATATATATATATATATATATCATATATCTAAGAGCATATAGTATTTCAAAAAGTCACATCGGCAAATATATATTAGAAATTAATACATGATGAATACCCACGTAAAAAATATATACAAATAGACAATAAGAGCATATACTCCTAAGAATACATAAGAAATTGCCGTCACAAACTGTGCCCATACTTGAGGCATGTTATTCTTATATATATATGCATCCGAGTGTGATGCATTTAAAAAGTTTCCTCTTCAAATATACTCCTGAAAGTGAATGGATCGAGTATGTGGTTCTAAAATGCCAGGGTACAAAACGAAATAAACAAAAATATTTACAGTTTTTTAAAAAACTAAATGGATTTCTTCTTAATTCTTTTGAGTTGTGGCTTTTCCCTCATAAGATGATAACTCTTTTTTTTTTCGGGGGGAGGGGACCTATTAAGGAAAAATGTAGTGTTATATATAGATCTAACTAGATCAAAATTTTGGGATTATATTAAAAGAGGGACGGTCATATATATATCTTCTGAAATGAAGTCCTAAGAAAACGACCTTATTTTTTCAGTATATATCCGATAGTACAAAACATAAGCCATTTCAAAAGTTTGTAATTTTTTTTTTAAAAAAAACAGGAACACTGAGAGAGTAGGGGAACTTGTTTAAGGAAAGGCGTAAAACCCTTTTTCATGCATTGATTGAAGAACAAAGAAGGGCCTTTCAAAACAAAAAAAACATTGAGGATAGTCCATGTTTTTGGCAGAATGTAACAAGAAATTAAAATCCTTAAAGGAGAAAACCAAAAAAAAAAACATAAAAACATCTGCCTGCTTCATTAATTGGTAAAAGGAGGACAGAAAAAGAAGTAGATCAGAAGAAAACATTTGATGAGAGAAAATCTTAAAGCAAAAGAAACCTGAAATATCATGATACTATATGATGATCACAACCAAATAATACAACTCCAAAGAATGATAGACATGTTATACGGACAAAAAACCATGAAGATGATAATAATCAAGCTAGAAAATAAATGATAATGATAATTAATTATAATCAACACCATGTATACGACCAAAAGAGAAGCAAATTAAAGAATATTATGAGGAATTGTTAAGGTGATTAACCTTGAGAAATATGAGCAGCGCTGCTAACACGAAGTCTTGAAAAAAAGTCCGATCAGATCGGCACTGAAAAGATTATAAGGGTTACTCTGAGAAGCTTCTAGCTTGAAGACACTGAGAATATTGAAAAGGAATCATTAGAAAGCTAGCTTCTACCATGAGCTGTTTTCTATTGGTCGAGGGAGCGAGAGAGAGAGAGAGAGAGAGAGAGAGAGAGAGAGAGAGAGATGGAGATGGAGGGAGGGAGGGAGTGAGAGAGAAGGAGGGACAGGGGAAGGGTGGGAGGTGGGTTAAATAACAAGCAAAGCTAGCTAGCTAGCTAAGGCAAGACCCAAGACATTTACATGAATGCCCTAATTAATAATAATAATAATAATAATAATAATAATAATAATAATAATAATAATAATAATAATAATAATAGAAAAAGAATTTAAAAGAACCTCTTCTTCCATTAACGTGATCATCATCATCATCTCTCTCTCTCTCAATTCACTCTCTGAAAATACTTAGCCGTGAAAAATGGAGATTGTGGAAGAAAAGATCCGATCCAATCCTATCCGATCCTTCTGATCTGGCTCGACACTGCACCTCCTCCCGGCCATTCCTAGTTAGCTACCAGCTTCTGACAAAGACATCCCTTAATTCCCTCCATAATAATAAAAGCTTTTAGATAGTTGATGTTGTGGAGGGTAGATGAAGAGACACAAATACTTGTAAACGTCAGCGATCAGCCAAAGAGGGCTAACATGCATGATGGAGCTTTGGCCTTAGCCTTCTTCAAGCCGAGCCTTCCATATATCTCTCGGGTTGTTATATTATAGTCTTTGACCTACCTTACTAGATAAGTCTAGAGGTGTAATTTTTTTTGGATGTGAGGACAAGTGAAAGTATCGGGACAAGCTTTAGCCTTCTTGAAGCTAAGCCTTCTATACATATCTTAGATTATCCCACATTCCACACCCCCAAAAAGATATATATTACACCTTTATTTTATTACGGTATATGATGAGAAATGACATAGAACATGTGTTTAATAAATTCGATAAAAAAAACCCTAATTAAATACTAAGGGAAAAAAGCATATATATAAGGTAATCTAGCTTAAGAGATCGAATTTTAAGAATATAAGCATCCATGGCAACGAGTATATGTAGTTCTTCAAATATTATCAATGAACAAGATAAATTCAAAAGATTTATAAGACACATCTAGTATGAGCTACGAGGTGAGACAAATCGATTTGGATGAGTACCAAGCTAGATGTATAAAAGACATAAATGTAGTCTTACAATTGGTCTAAAATATTTAAGAAAAATATACTATTTTTTATTAATGTACGAGTGTAGATTATCTTTTTTTCCATAAAATTAAACGAAGGATGCAATTAAATTGAGGAGAAAGAACAAATTAAAACCCTGCAGTCAATACCATAATGTATAGCATACACCTTCGAATGTGTACTACCATTTTCCCTATAGATAATTGTTAATATGTAAAAGGGAGCCTTGGAGCAACAGTAAGGTTGTTTCTGTGTGACCAAAAGGTCACGGGTTCGAGCTGTGGAATCAACCACTGACAAAGTCAGATTCGGCTCCTTGGGGTGCAACTCTTCCCTGGACCCTGCGTGAACGGAAAATACTTGTGCACCGGGCTGCCTTTTTTTTATAATTGTTAATATGTAACACTCACGTGATTTATAGGAATATACACTCTTAAAAACATGATATGCTTCGCAAATATTTAATACCTCTAATTATGGCAAGTTAAACCAACCGTGATTTATATTAAATGAAAACACTTAACATAAATATGATACCGTAGCAAAACCTAATAGATGGAAACACAGGCTTACAAGTTACAAGTAGAAAGTATTAAGAGGACCTACGTACTTACACAGTCACTCTAGAGTTCAACTTGTATTCGCATTTGTAAGATTCATTCAAGGGCCTTTTGTTTTAGAGGGGGTTTCTTGGTGAACATACAAGGTTTAAAGGTCTATGTGGATGGAATCTAAATTCAAATTTCTTATAATACATCTGTCAAAAATTTTAATTGTTAAACCAATAAGCATTTACAAGGGCGATTTTATACAATTTATAAGTAATAAAACCACTTCAATACTCAGTCATACTAATTTTTTTAGAAAACATCATAATATCATTTTAAGCCAAAACAAAATATTTAAGAAGTGGCCTGTAGCAGGTCTTTTTTTATTATTATTTGTTGTCTTTGTTGCTTTGACAGCCCCCTCACTATTTATGGGTGCTTTGTATGATCTTTACCTATTTACGCTTCTAATAATTGAAAAAAAAACAAAGCATTTATCATTTTATTAAAAAAATACTAAGGAGAGAGAATATACATTTAATAAGTATTTTGTAGCAAGACATTTATCATTTTATTAAATAAAATTCTGAGGAGAGAGAACCAATATATGAAGATTATTTTTTTATTTTTTTTTAAAAAGGACTAGACAAAGGAGGAGGAGAGCAAGAGGGTGCAGTGTGTTTGGTGGTGAGAAGAAGGAGAGAAGTGAAGCAAAAGTCACACACAGTATGGATACCTTTGCTCCCCCACCTTCTACTTGTCTGCAATTTTTTTAGTTTTAAAAATTAAGGAAGAATAGCCTCTACCTTTGATTAACCATGCATCATTATTCCTAAACTAAATGGAACTTTTAGCCAAAAAGTGGGGTTTTTTGTTTTTTTTTTTTTTTTTTTTTGCGAGGCAAATTAAATGTTAAAATGTGTTGAAGTTAGACCCATGTTCCTAGAGCTCAATATTTCCCTTCTATTGATAATGCAAATTCTTCTATGATATAAGGTTTACTAAAGGCTTTATATATTTTTAACATATGTGTTTCATTTTATTAGACTATATATACATTTCATTTTTTAGTCTTATATGCAGAATTTTCAAGCGTAATACAAGTACACAATACTGAAGAGTAAAACAAAGAGCATGTAAGGAAGGAAATAAAACGTACATCAAAAATATTTTACCTCATTCTAAAGATATTAGTTGGCTAATCAAATAACGGGTAAGTTTTGAATAATTGATAACGGAGATATGAACCTCAATCCCGTATATTTAAATCACCCTTTTTACCTCCCATCACAACCAAAGGCAAAAATTTATCATGCCCTTTCAACTCTTTGTACATGCAAACTTCTCAAAGCGGGGAGAACGGGGGGCACCCATCGAACCACCACACCATACAGTGTGGTGGGTGTGGGACAGATAAAAGAGTATACATTTTTGTTCATATTTGCACAAATATAAGCCTAGAATTATTGAAATTATATGGGAAGTGTCACAAAAAGGATTGCGCTCGAGGAAATTGGTGGGCTACGAATGATTCAACCAAATGTGTATAAAAAGGGTCACATTGGTAATAATTTCTCATATACACTCATCATTATTTGCCTCCCCACGTTTAACTCAGGAAGGGGCTTGGTGGCCCCCGCCCTCTCATTTGTCCAATGGTCATTGGTGCAGCCTCTCCCACATGCTTCCTCTTTTTCAAAATAACAAAGTTTATATCATACTCGAGTTCATACTCCAACAGGCTACATCAATGTCACATATTAAAAATTATCTATATGATAAATACACATTGTACATACATGGTAAATTGGTAAGTGAGAGTACACACTCTTAGGCGTATGATATACATTACCCCAAAATAAAGGGAAGAATTTATTAATAACAAGTAATTTTTCAAATGTCATTTTATAGTAGTGTATGTTAAATTTAAACAAATACAAATCTTATATTTAAAATACAATGGTCTTTCTCAATAATGAAAAAAAAAAAAAAAAACTTTTTACACATTGGCAGCTCAATTTCTCACTATGTCATCGTTCCCCAGTTCCCCTCCATAGATTGAAGAAACGATCCACACATCTAAAATTTGTTTTGAGTGAATGTCTACTGATCTTTAATAGTTGTCTTGTGCAGTTCTCTTACACAATTCGTACCCCCTTTACTTTTGTTGTTATATATTTGATTTGATTAATCTATTAATTAATTTCATACTTAGCATATAATTTTCATCTTGTGATATTCAGCAAAGTCTGACTTTGCTCAACTGAATGAGGGTCTGTTGGTTTCAGTGTTTAAAATATATATACTAGTTTATCATTTAGCACTGTCTTCAACTTACATCTAGATTTTATACTTGTTTATTGCTCTTTTAGGTTAGGGTTTTATTGTATGTGTGTGTTTCAGAAGGAGAGAGAGAGAGAGAGAGAGAGAGAGAGGAATAGGGTAAAGAGTAAAGATTAGGCAATGTATATATAATGATCAGTAGCCATAGCTAGAATGGTTGGCTGCTTTAATTTCTTCATACTAATTTTGTTTTTCTGTAGGTATCAACGTTATGTTTTTTAATGTTTTCCTCAACCATCAAACAAAAAAAAGGAGCGTGGCCTTTTACCTGCTCTTTTCTGAAAAATATACTTGCAACTTTTATATATGGTACACACACACACACACACACACACACACACACACACACACACACACACACACACACACACACACACACACATATATATATATATATATATATATATATATATATATATATATATATATATATATATATATATATATATATATATATACATTTGATGTGGGTACAACATAGCAACAAATACTACTTGAAACATGGACGATTCACTTTATCAATACATGTTTTGACTTTAGTTGGAGTTTTGCTTTTATGAAAATTCTTCCTGATTCCGTAAAAATTTAAAAACAGATTGCATGTATTAATTTAATTGATCATTTTTTCATCAACTAATTAATTTGATCAAGTTTACGTGAGCTATATGGATTTTTAAAAAAAAAAAAATTGGAGCCGATAATTCAAAAGGTTTATGGCTTCTTGATTGGATCCAAACTATACTTCCTCATTTAGTGCTTGTACTTTATTAATACTCGTTAATAGTGGCAAATTTAAAATTTTAATTATCTTTTAATGAGGTGTCCATCAATTAATAGTTTGCTATGTTTAATGATTTTTTTGGTATTGGAAAAGAAATTAGTCGCCGTCTGTGGGGATCGAACCCACGACCACGTGGTTAAAAGCCACGCGCTCTACCACTGAGCTAAGACGGCTTTTGTTTGATGATGTGATACATAGATATTTCTTGCAAAAGGATAATTTGAGCTAAGAGGCCACTTAAACACCTCTATGCCTAGTGAATTAATTAGCTCAATTTTGACTAATTAAGTAGCCTATTATCACTGATTGTTGTTATACAAAAGTAAAAAGGCTCCATTTCTTAACTCATGTCGATTATCTTATCTTAATTATTAATTCACGTTAATGGACAGTTTCACTTCTGACTTATGCTGGTCAACTGTGCCTTCCCACACTACATCATCATAAGTGCTGGTGGCTGGTCCATACGAATTATTCTTATTTTAATTCCTCCTAAAGTCATGGCATGGACTTCTAATAGTTGAGGCAATAAAAAGTATAAGATAAGATTATTAATTCGAATAGGTTTAACCCAAAAAAAAAAGATTTACGTTTGAATATGTAGGAAGAGAATAGCATGATGCTTAAAAAAATGCTTTAGCTGGGTTTGTATGAACACAATCTCCCTATTTGAATAGAAGGTAAGGTTGCATTATGTACGTACGTTAAAATATTTTCAACTTTCATTAAAAAAAAAAACTACCTACACTAGAGTATTTATTATATATTATTGCTGTTATTATATAATATTATTTTCAAATTAAAAGTTCGTTTAAAACAAACAAGCAGTCTTCAGTTCCTGAATCTATAGAAGACGACACCATATTTATATGTTTAGAAACTTCTTTCCCTAATAGATCAAATGACAAATGCTATCATAACTGCGCATGATTTTTTTTATATGTCGGCGTAACTTATTTATCCATCCACCACTATAACTTATTTTTAAATGGAGGCTATTGATGTTTTATTTGTAATAGGAGATATATTAGAGATAT
The DNA here is from genome assembly GCA_017589665.1 of Selenicereus undatus. Lineage (NCBI taxonomy): Eukaryota > Viridiplantae > Streptophyta > Magnoliopsida > Caryophyllales > Cactaceae > Selenicereus > Selenicereus undatus. The sequence continues at coordinate 112,652,589 of JACYFF010010365.1, read as the reverse complement.
AAATGTAATTTATTTTTACACGATTATTAATTTATTATAAATATCAGACTTAGACTTTCAGGTTGGTTGAGTCATTCAACTACCAAATCTCACATCATATCAGAGCTTTGGTTCCTTGCCTAATTTTTTCTTCCCCCTTTCTGCTTCCTTCTCTTACATGCTACTTCCATCGGAACCCTAGCAGCGCCATCTCCTTCTCCTTAGCCAAGCTACCTTCTTCTCTCACAACCCAGATCATCGGCCGTTCTTCTTCGTCTGCCATGGCTGGTTCCAACATCCTCGATGGCTCCACTCCGTCCACCCCCCACGCTGTCTCCTCAAAGCCAATACCATCTCAGATGGGTGGAATAGGAGATATGTTAGGGATATAAATGTAATTTATTTTGTAGACCATTATTATAAATACTATGTTTAGGCTCCCAGGTTAATTGGGTGAGCCATTCCACTACCAAATCTCACAATTTGTTATAGTAATACAGCATTAAAGGTTCAATTGTCTGTTAAACAGGTGCAACAGATGGGAAGTGAGACACCATAAGATCAAAAAGTAAGATCTTCAACAATCAAAGAAAAAAGAATCCTCAAAATGTAATTAAATAAGACAAAAAAATATCCAAATTAGTTTTACGAATTCAGCATAAAACCAAAGTCGAGTAGTTGACCAATATTTCTCTTATTAACTCATCTATAATTGATTATTACAGTAGACTACTAGCCATGTAACTGTGAATTACTGTTTGAAGCAATATGATTTGATCTCCAAAATTCTGACTATCTAATCAAATCTAAAAAATACGTACACAAAAAAGAAAAAAGACACAAGAAAAGCACACTATAAGTCACTCATATTCTTATTGAATTAGGTTGTCTTGTCTATTTGCTTTTTCTACTAGTTTCTCCTAAGGTAAGAAAGTGGAGAGTTAGTTTGGAGTTGAGACCCAATGGCACCACCCTCCAATGTGGACAAATCAAGATGAAACAAAGGCAGAGAAACTTTCTCAATGCTCATCACACACAGTAGTGATCAGTACCCCTTGCATTTGGTGCCCTACAAATGGAGTTAACAATTGATGAGAAAACAATCCTAGCTTGTCCCATATGATCTGTTGTGGGGATCCCTACAAAGATAAGGCCATCAAGTAGTATAAGTGAGTAAGTGACATCCTTCTCTAACCCATTATACCTAATGAGGTGCTATATTGCCCTTTTCACACACATTAGGTTCTTGTTGCATTGAAAATGTTTTCCTCTTTCGGCCATGCACACTCTTCCTTTAATTTCCTGTTCTAGTTACCCATTACTAGGGATGGACAATGGACCGGATAGCCATTGAGTCAAGTGGGTCGAACCATTTAAAATAGTGCTAATAAAGGGTTAGGTCAATAATGAATTGGGTCAACAGTGGGCGAACCCATTAACGGCCTATTTAGTGACTCATTATTTTTTTAACTTACTTGACATACTAGTTTGCATGTTACAATTAGTTAAGCTTGTTACCAATACTTTATACATAATAATAATTATTATACATAGCTTTTTCCTGTAAGTTTGTTCCATTTTAAAACGAGTCAAAAGCGGATCACCCTGACCAGCTTATTTACACGAAGACCCAACCCGACCCAAATTATATATTAACAGGCCGACCATGACCTGACTCGGTCCACTTTATAAACGGGTCAGCCTTAACCCGACCCGACCTGATTCATTTGCCCACCCCTGCCCATTACACAAAGTATTTTACTAGCTAGGTCGATTATAGTAGTGTACTCACCATCACTAGCTAATCTCTCTATTTAAGTGTATAATTGAACGTGAAACTTATACATTTGATTAAACTTATAGTTAAATTGGTTCTAATCCTTTAAAATTTACATACTGGAGTACTTATTCTAATGACTGGTATCGGATTTGAGTTTTAAAATTCCTAAACATTAATAAAGATTACTTTAGGATACTTCTTTGAAGGTAATGTATATCATATACCTAGGAGTGTGTACTCTTACTTGTCGTGTGTGTGTGTGTGTATATATATATATATATATATATATTAGCATGTATTTGTTATATAAACAATTTTTAATTAATATGTAGTGTTGATGTGACTTATAGGAGTTCGTACCTTAGATGTATGATATAGGCTTTATTCTTTGAAATACCTAAGCATGCAACATAATTAAATCAAGCATGAGTTGATACAATATATAATAAAATTAAACAGGGGTCCCATGTTATGATCGCATGCTTGACATCCAAGTTTTGGCAACAACATGCATGCAACTTTTTCTGAATTTTGGAGGCTAACTGTGTTTGAACTGTCACTAATCACCAATTGAAAGCCTCAAAGGTGCTTTTCTTCTTATATATATGATCATGCACTTCTAGGCTCTAGTTACTTAGATGCATTTTATTACAGTTGAGTTGGTAGCATCACCGGCAGGAAAGCAAATTTACTTCATTGTAAAAGCAATCAACGACAATGACTGTCTGAAAGATCAACTTTTAGGATATTTGCTGTTAAAATTCATCGTCAAAAAACTCTCAATACCCATGCTAGAGGTGACAGAAAAATACATTATCGAGCTTATATATATACATCGATCTTGTTTGCTTTTCTTTCATAATTAGATACGGGATTCTTACATTAATGTTTTCTCTTAATGAAGTTTTTGCATTAAGTTGCTTATATCTAAATCACATTGTTAATATTGTTGTGATTTCACCTTTGTTTATTCGAACTAAGGGCAAAAATTGTCTAAACTAAGACTGCATCACTAATGAAGCTTGTGAGACATAGACAATAAATATATACAACTTATATCGTACATATTAGGTGGCGATTAAAAAATAAGCCAATATAATAAAAATAGCTCGTGAGAATGTCTCTAATTTACAACAATCAATGTATTTAAAGGACTGAAATTTTACATTATTGTTGAGGTTAATGAGGTGCATATCATGTTTTGTGACATGAAGAGCATAATTATTGTTAATTTCTTATGTTGAAGGAAAAAGTAGGAACAACTTAACAAATTGATCAAACAATAAGCGAAATGTTTACAGAAGCATAGGCCTGTTCTATTTCGTGATAAGATACGGTTGTAAGCTGTAAGAAAATCTAAGGAGTTCTAAGAAGCTGTAAGGAGTTGTAAGAAAAGTTAAGGAGCTGTAAGAAGATGCAAGGAGTTGTAAGAAGATGCAAGGAGCTGTAAGAAGATGTAAGGATAGATGTAAGAAGTTGTTGAATGTTATAGAAAATCTATATGAGATGTAAGAATATGTAAGGAGATGTAAGAAAATGTAAAGATTATGTTAACGATGTAAGGAACTATAAGGAGATATAAGCTCTTAGCCAAATCCTCAAAGATGCGAAATAGAATAGGGCTAATAGTTAATGAGGTAAGCTTGGGCATAGGACCAAGAAAGTGTGTCGGGAGTGGGATTATACTTATTTAGTTCGTCATGAGTACATAGATTGAGATTACATAAAATTAATAAAGACTCTAAAATTTGTACCATTAACGAGACATAGATTCAAATTATGTCTATGTTAATCATTAAATTTTTCCATATACTAAAATGACTTAAAAGAATCACATAGAAAACCCTTTTAAAATATATTTTCAAACCAAACTAAAAAAAAAATAAAAAAGAAAGAAATTGTGGGATTGTGATGGGGAGACAAGGGGTTGAGTATACAGTTCTAGTTCTTTGTGTGGGCCTGGTTTTAAGATGCCCAAATGAGGCCCAATAATATTCCCAACCACCAACGATTAAAATTGCGGGCTTTAGACCTCGAAATACAGCCATTTTCATTAGAAGATCTTGACCTTTTTTTTTATTTTTTATTTTTTATTTTTTTGTGTGTATATAGCGTAAAGGTTAATGTAAGCGAAAATCAAACCCAGTCAAATCTCTTTTGGCAACAGGTAATTGTGTACATTAACTAATTGTTAGAGTTTACTTGCTTCAAATCGCATCAAATCATAGGCAATTTCTTATGTGCTTCTAGGAGCGCATACTTTCGTTGTCCACGTGTATATATTTTTCACGTGTGTATTTGTCATATATTTATTTTTTAATATATATTTGACGATGTGGCTTGTAGGAGTACATACTCCCAAGAGTATGATATACATATTACAAATCATCGGATCTATAATACCGAATTTATGATGTAATTATGTTATTCGTCAAGTGGTAACCTCCAATCTAACATGTATGTGCTGTTCCTTCTTTTTAGGAACATATAAAAGAGTCAACAAGATCTGCATGTCACCTACCAGATTAGCTTCACTAGTAACTTGTAAAAGGGTTTGTTCGTTTCAGCTTCCAGAATTAGCCATTAGACATTTGCACTTGTCGACGATTACTACCATTTACCAACGGTTAGGATTAGGGATTATCGATTAGCATCACTGATTTGAGAATGGTTATGAGCAATTAGCAGTTATCAAACGCTTTTTAAATGCTAAAACGAACAGACCCGAAGTCATAACACACCTCTAATTAGTTCCTCCGGTAGCATCATTACTAATTATAAAGTCAAGTGATTATTCCACTAATCATATTATTGGAATTCCAACAACAATTATCAAATGTGTTTTATTCATGCATCCCCAAGATTGTGCTGTTGATCCAATATAGTTTAGCAATTATATCAACCTGAATTTGGTTTAATAATTCACGTCCAGAAATGATTATATTCATTAATTAATCATTTGGTACCTTGAAAACGATGTGGTAGAGAAATAAATCAAAGAACAAACAAAAGACAAATAATTGGCCGGTGTATATGTTTCCATTTAAACCAAAAAAACAAAAAAAAAATCTGTTCAATTCAGCAATCATTAGTCTTTACTCTAATTGCCTTGATTAGTATCTATAATTGTTCTATGATTGTAATATTTTTTTAATTTTTTTTAGCAGTGCTTAAGATCCTTGCCTCAAGGAGTATGGAATTTTTCGATAGCTCTTTTAACAATACTCTCTCCGTCTCATATTCATTGTCAAAATATTATTTTCTCTAGTCCCATAATATGATCAAAGTTTACTTTCCGAAAAATTATTAATATTTTTTCAAACTTATGGACAATTATGTCATTTTCATAAAAAGCTTTTCTCAAGAGACTAATGGGAATAACTTTTTCAAAAAAAGTTTTTTGGAGCCAAACAGCTATTACAAACATCTCATTACGAAACATCATTCAGGTACTTTCCCCAAACAGATGTTGTTACCAAACATCCCCTGTAAGTTGTTCATATTTCCTAGATCTAATTATTTATGTGATTAAAGATTAATTAATGATCCAACAAGCATACTAATTGCACACATCTTAGTTTATGGAATCTGAAGAAGTTGGAGATTATCTAAAATAATGAGAGATTAAACAATCAAATTAAATAGGCCCCTCGTGTGATATGGTTGTGAAAATAGAAGGGGGGGGGGGAGAAGGTAGTGGGAGAGAAATGATTGATGAGAAAAATTTTGTCAATTAGGAATTGTCTTTAATGCTTTTAGAGACATAGGTAACGAACTGACATCCAAAAATCATATGTATGTTCAATTTAGGTACCAAAAACAAAGATTGCCCTTGATTTATCTTTATCTTGTGTTGCTTTCTATTTTTGTTGTTTTGTATTTTTTTGGGGGAGGGGGATGTGATGAGCATTGGAAGTTTGTATTGCTTCAGCATCATGGAAAATGTTGGCACACAATTATATTCTACATAAAGAAACCGTCCTTTTGTGTCGCTCATTTACTGGTTTGTGAGTTCTCGACTATTTTTGTGTGGTTATTATCAAGTAATTGGAAAAATAAAAATATCACAAAAATAAATTTAAAAATCACATAACATAATTGTGAGTGTAAAACTTGAAAGAATTTTACGTCCTTGATCCTACTGTAGAATGAAACAGTAAGGACATCTTCTTTTCATTGGTAAACAAGGATAGCTAAATGGATGAAGTTCGTAAAAATTGATAAAAGTTGATAATTTTTTTTTTTTTGGAAATGATTGGTAGGAGTAGTTAAAGTTGAGAAAGATTGGAAGAAGTTGACAAAAAATGTAAATGAGTATGGATTTCTTTGAAAATCTTTTTGAAGAACATTGGTAAGAATTAGTAGAAGTTGATAGAAATTGACAAAAGTTAATTAGAGCTGGAAACGATTAAAATTTGTTTGTAAAAGTTGATAAAAATTGGTAGAAGTTGATGAGAGTTGACAGAAATTAGTAAAAGTGAATTTACCTATTAATAAAGGCCCCACTCATCCACGCAAAACACATGTTAAGAGGGTAAATGATTATGTACACCGGGGAGCACATACTCCCATATATATTTTATATATATTGTTTGGGGTGTATTTGTCATATATTTTATATTTAAATATATAATTGCTTAAGTGTCATATGAGAGTACAAACACTCGAGTGTATGATATATGCTTTGCGTTAAGATATACATAATGAGTACAACAACAACAACAACAACAACAACAACAACACCTCCCAGTGTGGGTTTTGCTTTCGCGAGGTATGGAGAGATCCAGCTGTAGGCAACCTTACCTCTACCAGCATTCCTACCTGTAGAGAGGCTAAGAGATACGTAATGAGTACTTCTTTGATTTTTCTAATCCAAATTACTACGTAGTTTTCCACCATTCATTTGCTCATTAAAAGACAATGCAATAAAAATATCTATTAAACCTATAAATGTTGCTACTATAGCAAAGAAAAAGTTCCCGCTACTCATAACGACACAACCATGGCAATACATTGTCATCTCAACTTGATGAAAAATCCTAGCAAAATGAAAGGTTGATGTTATTCAGTACACTACTTATATGTACGTACGTTAGTTGGTGGGAGATTAATCAACCAAAGCATGCCAATCACATATCTCCAATTCACATGAAACTATGCATATGTGGAGAACTTATTGCAAATGACTGACAAAAGCTGTGGGTGAACACATGTTGGAGTTGTGAAAGTTAGATTAGTCCAAATCTAAAACCAAATCTAATACCTTCAAAATTTCGCCATTAGACGAGGTGGGGGTCTGATGTAGCAGTTTTATTCTTGATTGACTCTAAATTTAAAAATCATAGACTACTTACTATCTCACAGAAACAAAGCAGAGGAAGCTTAGAGAGATATTTTGCCGTAGTCTGTACAATCTAAACTGAAAAAAATAAATATATATAAACTTATGAGTTACTTACTTTACTTGTTGCCAATTAATTTCGAGTTAAAATTTTATTTGAATTTATATATATGACTTATTTATTTACGACTTAATTTTTATAATATTTAACAAAATTACACGGATGTAACCTAATCAATTTGTTGTGGAGTAAAGTAACCCTTTTTCAAAATGTTGCCTGACGTAAATGATCTAAGGACAGCAACATTTTGCATTTTATATTTATATTTCCATTGTCTGTACCGCATGTACGTACATACGTATGACTCAAGCCTTCATTGAAGGGCCGTTAGCTTAAAATTATATGATTTCTCTCATATTTAATCAATAAAATTCTATACATCTCTTTACCTTTCTTGTGATACCATGGTCACTAACTTGGTGAGTTTCTACTGCAAATAAAAGATATATAGTACTTATGTGACATCGAATTAATTAAAAATTCAGAAATAAAGTTTGGAATAATTTTTTAAGACGAAAATATTAAGCTACTTCGATGTTCAAATTCAAGGTTAGAAGTATAATAGACTAGTGCATCGTATATTAGATTTAAATTCAGAATCACTAAAATTGATACCCTATTATAGATTAGAAGTATGTTCAAATTGGTCAAGTATATCTTTGCGTATGATTCCCCTATTGAATTATAGATTAGGATAATAAACTAATAGTCATATAATTTAAATCGCGACAATAGATACCTAACACATATTAAACCACTCCTTGTATTACTAATTAAATTCGTATCATATCTCAGTGTAAGTCTTAGTTCGTTACTATATGTTGAACACGTCATGTGGATATTATACTACAACTTTCAAGTAGTTCCGATTAAAAGTGATTAACTCATCTAAAATCATACAATAACCATACCGATCGGAATCCAAATCAACTCTAACCTGCCCTAATTGATGATAAATTAGTTTTTATACACTATGAAAATCGTATTTGGTGGACTGATCTATGTTTGATTGGGTTAATTAGGGATAATCTCGAGTTAAATAATTATTGGATATTTGAGGTAATTGAAATCTTCAATGTTGAGGGTCCAAGAAGCAATTTCCAAGCACATACACTTGTCACGGTCATTTGGTATTGTCCGTAGCACTACAAGTACAACCACAATTCTTTAATGCAAACAAGCAACAATCCTTCATTTTTTTTATTTTTTTTCATTTTTTATGTTTTCCTCTTATGTGTCGCTTTGACGTCCAATATTTTTTTTAATCATTCAATAACCATTGCATATATTAAACCGTTGCGCTTACACTTGATGATCGTAACACTATCAAATAAATAACGATAATAACATAAAATAACAACTAATGAAAACTATGATAATAATCGTAACATTAGGGCTGTCAAAAGTTAATCCGATACGATTACCGATTCGAACCAAATACGAAATCAAGTGAGTTTGAGTAAAGATTTTGAAACCGTTTAATTAAATAGGTTGACACGTTTAACCCGTTTAATTAATTGAGTTAGGTTCAAATTGAGAATTTTGACATGAAAAAAATATCTATTTAACCCATTTACTTAAATGGATTAAATGAGTTGAACGATTTACCCAATTACCATGTACTTTTTGGGGAGAATTGTAAAAATATGGGGTTTAATAAAGTTGATATTTATTTTGTGATTGTGATTCTTATAAATCATAGACAATGGTTGCATTATGATGCTGTATTAAAATCAAAAAATTAATTTATAATGCTCGGCTATCATATTTTAGTCAAAATATAAATCGGGTAAACAGATAATCAGATAATCTGAAACTGACCCGTTTATATTAAACGGGATAATAGGTAAATTTAAGATTAATCCGTTTAAAAAATAAACGGGTACATGTCAAGATTTTCAACCCGTTTAATAAACGGGTTATATTTAAGTTGAGAATTTCTCAACTCATTTAAATTCGACCCGAATATAAATTAAACCCCACCTAATCTCTTTGACAACCCTACGTAACACTATTAAATAAACAATTATAATAACATAAAATAACATGTAATACGTTCACATCTCGTCGTCTCAGACAAAAATTAATTAATCAAATGAACATATTTTATTTCAGTAATTGTAAAAAATCACCCACTATGTTAATTTAAAGCGGAAATATTGTTTTTCTTTTTTATTTTTTTGCACGTCTAGTGGCAAAAGCTTTATTACTATAATACTATCCCTAAACAAATCTCTTAAAGATAAGACAAATGCTGCCCTATATAAAACATCATCTGATTACAAATTTTCAAGTCCCACGCACAAATTTCTTGAACCAACTTTAAATGCAGCTGACCTTTAAAAAAAAATTAAAAAAAAAAAACCTTGCCCTCCCCAAAAAAAAAGAAAAAGAAAAAAAGGGTTTGAATTTGCTATATATCGATCTCGTGTCTTCCTCTACTTGGCTCCTCTCATCGTCCCCTGCAACGTCCCTTCAACTTCTGTAAATTTCTCTCTCCTCTGTTTTCAACATCATCACAGACTCAAAAATCCCATCTTTATGAATCTTCTCCAAATACCCATTACTCTAAATTGACGAATTTCACAGAAATCCCTCGAATTCATCCAACTATTTTGAACTCCACAGGCAGGAGAGAGAAAAAATGTCGATCAGAAAAAACAAGGGAATCAAATTGGGCAGAAGACTTATCCGGGTCTTCAAATGGGTCACCCGAAGAAGATCCCGATCCTCCAAATATCATGAACTTGACTCCGAAACAGAAGCATCCCGAAAAGGCAAGGCCATCTCGAATCTCTGCAAATGGGGGAAGTCAATCCGACGTGGGCTATTCAGCTCGGGCAATCAGGGATACATCCGGGTGGGCCATGACCCGGAGTTTGATCCGACAACGGGTCAAGTTCCGAAGGGTCACTTGGCACTGTACGTAGGAGAGAGAGATGGAGAAATACAGAGAGTACTTGTGCCTGTTCTGTTCCTCAACCATCCCCTGTTTGAGAAATTATTGAAAGAAGCTGAAGAAGTTTACGGGTTCAATCATCCGGGTCAAATCACTATACCGTGCCCGATATCGGAGTTCGAGCATGTTCAAACCAAGATCGCCGCCCGCAAGAAGTTCCGGCACCGGCTTCACCGACAGAGTCAAATCCCCGGCGTCAAGTGCTTATGACTATTGTTATTATATGCGTATGCATGGTTGTTCTCCTTAGATACGGTAGGAAAAACATGTAAATTACTTTACTTAACTATGTCATCGTACTCTTAAACCAATCGATCGGACGATCGTATACCGGTTCTAGGAGCAAATTATTACGAAGCACATATGGTACGTCTAGCCCGTCAATTTGTGTGTTTAAGCGTGCTCTTAAGTTTATGTGGTCTATTAGAAACGGCTTCTCTATACGCGATTATGTATTTAGCAATAAGGCTGCGTACATCTAAATCTCCTCAAACCCCCACATCGAAAGTTAATTGTTGTAAGCGCGCTCTTAATTGCCATGGCATGGGTAAGATTAGATGTTAATTAAGATGTAAGTTTTGGCGCACGAGAGGCTTCTCCTCTCATATGCTCTTCTTTTTCCTTTTTCCTTTTTTCTTCTTAGTAGTAGTTGTGCAGTTGCACTCACTGCAAGGAAAATAACCGCTGTACAGAGGTTTTTCCTTCTTTCTGGTAGTTTTTTTCCTTTTTTATTGGGTTATATGTAGAGATGACTCCTGGTAAGTTGTATGTAATAGACTTCCACTATGCGATATTAATGACTTGTACAATTAAATGTTTTTGTTTTTTGCGTGTTTATATACACTTCATCTGTTTTCTCAAGCAGAAAATTTTTGTCATAAGTTTCTACAAGATTATAAGACAAAAGACAACGCTCACAAGAAGATATTGCCTTGACCTATGAAGGGGAAAAAGAAAAAAAAAGGTTGTGAGAACTGAGGAGGGCTGTGTGAGATTTTGAGAAACTTGACAAAAAGTGACAGCCATGGTTGTTGCTAAGAGTACCGTGGCTAGTTGCTATAGAGTGGTTTAGAATCCAAATCTTGGTTTCATGCACATAAAGTTTGTACTCTTTCTGAGATGAATGATCTTGTTTCTGTACAACCCCTTTTGGCCTCAGCTCACATGCCCTCCTTTTGTCTTTCGTTTGGTAGGGTCAATTCCCATGCAATTCTGAACCAACAAGTCCTTGTCCGGACGGAGCAAGCTTGGGAAAGATCCAAAAGCATAGCCTGGGAAGATCCAAATGCATCTAAAACGAAAAACTAAAGACTTCGTAAAATTCTTGTCGGTGACTAATATGGAGAATAACGTTTTGACTTCGTAAAATTCTTGTTGGTGACTAATATGGAGAATAACGTTAACGTTTTTACTTCGTAAAATTCTTGTTGGTGACTAATATGGAGAATAACGTTTTTATATGAGACTGTCTCGTATGATAAGATGGGTTTTACGATCCATTTGAACCTTTAAAATTCTTGTCCGCGATCAATATGGAGCATGGGTTTTACGATCCATTTGAACCTTTAAAATTCTTGTCCGCGATCAATATGGAGCATAACATTCTTATATGAACCAATCTCATACGATGAGATGGGCTTCGCCACTATAAAATACAGTAGCTTATACACGTTTGAACCTTTAAAAAGGCCTAGCCTTCTCTCGATTGCTCCTTCTATTGATTTGGTCGGCCAACCGCACCAGGACGGGAGTATATAAGACGGACACAGCCCACATCAACTCGTGCACGTACACGTAAACTCAAATGTTCACAAACTAGATGGAGAAACATCAGGGGACCAACACCACCCCACCACACCACCCAAAATTGCAAACCCACAGTGAATCAGGTACATTGAATAACCAATTCCAGACTTTCCAGTTCCAACATTTAAGACAAAAAAGCTCGTTTCGAAACCAGATTGCCCATTTCATTTTCATTAGGCTATTGACAGTAAAGCACGCAGAGAGCGTGTACCCATTTGCCAATTAGCTATCTGGCTATATAGCACATATAAAACACGTACCCATTTGCCAATTCAGTTCACAGAGGAAATGTACGTATCCAGCACCGACTAACAAGATGCACATAATACACGCTGCATGATGGACCTAGGATGTCTAGTATTCTGGGGCAACAGCCTGAAGCTTAGGGAACTACTTATGCGCTATAACCATGGAGTGAAGGACGCCACTGGCCTGAGTTGTGTCCACCACATGCTGCAATGCAAGCTTCCCCCATTTCAGAATGCGATATCTCTTCATTGCATATGTTTGCAAAGGCTCTCATGTGTTTCATGCCGTATTGAGTTAGGGAACCACATTGATCCTCAAACACTCGAACCTGTAGTTGAAAGAAATCCAGATAGTTTGGTAACAGGTTATAACCAACTTAAGAATCACTTAACGACTAGGATTAATGTTGTCAATGATTTCAAGCAAAGTAAATATGTTTTTACCATTGATTTCAAGCAATCCCAGTCATCTACAAGGGGCATCCCTGGTTTCCTTTTCGAGCTCAGGATGTGAGGGCCATTGTTTGGTCCAAATAACAGCTTCCCAATTAGGTCAATGCTGCCATCAAGGTGAATTCTGTGCTTCATTGTTTGGGCTATCTCTTGGAGGATTTCGTGCTTTTTCTCGGGTTTATCCATTGATCTTTCATACTACAAGAAACCAAGAAGAAAACACAGGTTGATGCATGTCTCCAATATCGAGCATGCATTTCGCTCCAAACTTTGAATGATATGAGACAGGGCTTAATTACCTTTTTCCAGAGGAAAAGAAGATCAGCATCTCTTTGATTAACAACACCCATCTTAATATTCAGAAGAAGTTTATTTGCGGGAAGGTTCTCCGTGGCTGGATCGAAGCCTTGATAAAGATAAAGCTTCTCTGGCTTAATGCTTTTATTCCCGTACTCCATCACATGAGATCCTGTGGTGAAGGTATTGAAATTTGATGTTCTTTCCTTTACCTGCAAGACCAAAGAGACATCTGAAACTTGAACAGCTGAACTCAGATGACCAACTTAATGATGAACATAACTAAGTAAAAATATGCTATTCGGCTTGATTAATAAAGTTCAAATTAGTCTTACCTTCTCATATTGCTCGTTGATTGTTTCCTTTTTCAGATTGTGAGTCTCACTGCAGACCAAAATGTTTTCCCCCCTTTAGTTATTCAAGTGATCATAGGAAACTACGACTACAGGGGGAAAATGACAGTTTACCAAAGACAGATGTAGCAACCTACCACTGCAATTTCAAGCATATTAAAAACTAAAAGGATCCTGATGGCTATATCTGAACTTATTCAGTTTGTAAAGAGAGCTTAACCAATACTTCACAGGGCCATCATTATCTGGATGATGGTATAGCGAAACATGGAACATAATGCAAAAATGAAGGCATGACCAATCTTAGAAATTACATGGGATTTAAGCTATTCATGGACATGGAGCCATTCCTGGAGCACACAGTATGAAATGTGGTAAAGTGAGGGTTAAGGAGATCCTTCTAATTATGGATCTGATTTAGTCCATATAACATTGGCTTTCCTCGCGAGTTTGTACAAGGACTTGCCCTGTTTTCAACACAACAATAAAAAGTTCACATAACAGACATTATCTGTCTGAGCAAATTCCAAACAATTTGCATAATCCTATTCTCAAACTAATAAATCGACTCGATATGTACATAATTAGCATAGAATACCTGTCCTCCATCCAGGCAACACTATATAAATCTCCTAAGCATGTCATGTACTCTGGGGGTGGTGCGGGGTCCATCCCAGGGCAATAAGTTCCCCAACTGCTTTCTTGAGCATTAGAGGCTGTCGTGACATACACATTAATATTTTCAGGCATCATGCCCTCGAAAACACTGCCACTTTCACAAGCCTCCACATATATGACCTGTAGAACAGATCAATTGACTTTAATCTGTGGATTCAACAAGTGCATTTGAAGGTAACTGATAATCAGCACCATCTTACCATTTCCTTGTAGCTGTTTGAAGAATGCTTCTTCTTAAGAACTTCAATAAAATCCTTGCCATAGATGTATGGCATGTTCGGCATACCTGCAAAGCAAGATTGGATTCAGATAATTGCACTTCTGGGAATATATACTCCATGAAGGATGTCATCACTTCATCTTGCTAGAAAGTATATGGGAGAACCAGACTCACAGCTACATCCATTTGAACGAGAGTCATATACTGCAGGCATCCATTCTGTTAGTCAACCGCACCATTATTGAGTACTGGGTGCCCTGTATGGTTATCTAGGTGTGCCTCTTAGTTTAATGAAGGGTCATTGTGC